>ML384701.1:2807-49496 GCA_005239525.1 Nicotiana knightiana | reverse complement strand
ACGTAGTTGAACAAATAGAGATTAATCAACCAATCAAAACTATATTAATATCACAATAAGTTTATCCTCCAACGGGTTCCACCAAAACCCTAGATTAAGAAAATTAGCTACTCATATTCATAAGAATCAATTCTAAAATAACTTGCATAATTGAACTACAAAATAATAAATAAAAATTATAAAAATCAATGTTTTCTTCACTGAGTTGTAATCCACAAGTTTTTCATCACTTCAATGGCTTCCCTCCCTTCAAGTTGTGTTTTTGGGTCTATTTATATGTTTGGGATAAACCCTAAACATGTAGGAGACTTTTATTCAAATCGGGAAACACTTAAAACCTTCAAAACTCGGAATTGACTGAACCCGGGACCCAGGCGTTAAGCCCCAAACGCCCCATTATAGCCAGGCTAGGCCTGGCTTTATGGGTTTAACGCCCCACTATAGCCAGGCTAGGCCTAGATTTATGGGTCTAACGTCCCACTATAGCCAGGCTAGGCCTGGCTTTATGGGTCTAACTCCCCACTATAGCCAGGCTAGGCCTGGCTTTAAGGACAAAACGCCCCACTATAGCCCGGGTTGCTCCTTTTCGACTCTTGAGCGTATTTTTAACGTATTTGCATCCATTTAGCTCGGCTTCCATCTCCAATTTACGTACACATGAAATAGACTCTATTATGCACATAAAAAGTGTATTTTTATCATTAACGCACATAAAATGTAAGGCATATAACATGTTAAACCATGAATTCTAGCCACACATCAACAGTCGAGGCTTCTGACATACTCTAGAAACTAAACCTCTGTCTACAAATCCTTTAATATTATTTAACATCAAACAGGACAGGGCACCGGCTTACCCATACGTCTATAGAAAACCTCTGACACAATGACTCATATACTCGGTTGCACTCCAAATGAGGTGGAGTCTTACCGATCCTTCGCTGAATGCAAACCTTGTCTACTGTGAGGGCTCGTCAATCTGATTATCTATACCTGCAGGCATGAATGCAGCATCCCCAACAAAAGAACGTCAATACAAATAATGTACTGAGTATGTAAGGCAATATACTGAAAGAAGAAACTGAACTGATAATATGATAACTGAAAGTAATTGGAAGTCAAAGATAATTTGAAGATATGCTTACCTGCTGATACTGACTCAACTCTCTCAACATAATACGTAAAACAGATGTCTGTCCCGATAAGGCATATATATATATATATATATATATATATAACTGCTCTGTCGTAGTAGGCTCGCTCATAGGCGCTCGGCCACAATAGGCTCGGTATATAACTTACCATCTGATCAGAGGTTGCCCAATAGGGGCCTGCTTATCGATTATAGCTTGATGGTAATGAAATTACTGTAATACTATATATATATAGACTATCTGCTCTCTTGACTGGAAAAAGGAAATACTCAAATGAATATGAAGTCCCGATAAAAATACTATTGTAACTTACAAAACTAGAAAAATATACGTAAATTCCGGGATTTGAATTTTTCTTTATGCCTCGTTATCAAACTCGTGTAATTACGAGATCGTGTCAAAATGAAAGAAAGGATTAGTCTTAACATACATGAGCAGGAAAAATCCGTATGATGTTCTTGAAAAAGGTTGCACCATACTCCTTTAAAACCGCAAAAGTTTACGTTGCTAAAAATTCACCTTGGATTTTTAGTTGCAAAAATTCACATTTTGTTGAAGGCTTGCTAACATTCTGGTTATAAGATGGCTTAACATATTTGGATTGTAAGGTGCTAATTGTATTCAAGACATGGGAAATGAATATTTGAATTTTGTAGTGCTTCTTAACGTTCTGATTGTTTACAAGGTATAAAGAAAGTGAGGTGTCTTTGTATTCAAGACATGGGAATGAATATTTGTTGAAAGTTTTTTGTGAAATGGCTAACGTTAGTTTTGCTACCTAAAGTCTTGGGAATGACTATGTAATGTTCTTACATTAGTTTGCATACTCATATGTATTAGTGGTAGCTTACTGCCACGTGGGGATGAGGATTTATTAATCTTTATCTACTTATTAGGTAATTAAATTAGGTAGTGTCTTGTTACCCGATAATTAATCAATTACCCGCATAATTAAGAATTCTTTCAAATTACTTAATATTTTACTTATTTTTTTAACATACTTAATACATCATATTACCATGGTCATATGGTACCTTATTAAATAAATACATACACTATTATTTTATTAAAACGTCCATGTAAAAAAAGTAAATACATATTTTCTCAACTTCTAACTTTTCTAATCCCATATAAAAAATAAAAAAATTTGTACGCTTAAAAATGGTAAAATTCTTTTCTTGTGAGAAAATAATTTTTATCTTTACAATAAAAAAAATATCATTTATAAACTTTCTCATATTATGTGTATAATTTACCATATTCGAAAATAGTAATAATGATAACTATACAAAATTAAATTGGATAATTATTGCAACAACCAAGAAAAATGAAAAACGGAGTTGTTATAATCATAAATCATAATAAAGACGTGTCCTTACTATTTATAAGTATATAAATCTGGTTGCTTAAGACAAGGATAATTGGGCAAAATCTCAACTTTATTCACGCACAAGAAGGTGATAATCCACCTCTAAATTGTTTTAGCAGCAAAATATTGTATCTAGGTTTTTTTTTTTTAAACCCTAAATACTCCACCTAAAAGAACATACCACACTAATATAATATCTAATGGTATCAAGATTGTAAACTTACAGGGTCTCATAATAATAATGTCTTAAATCCTCTATAACCTCCTAATAGACATAATTCCTTCGAACTCATGTTAATTTACTATGACACATCCTAATGCTGAGGTACAGGATGTAATAACTCAGCACAAGCATACTGCTCTATAACAATGAACTCTGGAGGGGTAACCCTCAACTTAGGCCGATGAGGACATTTTCTGAAACATCTGAAAATATCGTCTCTCTCATCTGAGGGGTAAACATACCCAAAAGCTAATTTTTCAAGCTTACGAGGATGCCATGAACATCTACTTATATACAAACTATACAAGACTCTTCTACAAGCCTCTAGAGATAGCTGAACTGTATCATGGACGGGACAAGACCTCGACCTACCCATCAAACTTGTATATATAAAATGGACTCCAAGGTCTAGACCTGGTAACTCCCAGGAAGTGAAGTTTACCAATCGAGCTTATGTTTGACTCTGTCTACTGGGAAGGTCTATCCAGCTGTTTATTAGGGCATGCATGCATTAAATGCAGCGTCCCCGAAAAAAGGGACATCAGTACGAAATAACGTACTGAGTATGTAAGGCAACAGAATAGCTGAAAGTTGTAACTGGATTGATAATATAATAATTGAAAGTAACTAGGATAATATATAACAATCTTTCCTATAACCACGTTAAACTCGTCTCATTTCACCTTAATCTACAACAATGATAACAATACTATGATCAAGTTATGGAACATACAACTATCGCACAACGAACGATAAGCTTATTTTATAATAAAACATGCAACATCTCCTCTATAATGTTTACTTCCTCCCAATTCGACATAACAAGAAGAAGAAGAAGAAAACAACAATAACAACATGTATACATCATTTTTCAACCTTATATCCATCACAAAATATCACCAAAACAGACATCCCAATCAGTTCATACACAAAACGACAACCCTAGTAGTGTCAAACAACCCGAAAATGTAACGACGAACGACTAGCCAACCACACTGCCAATATGTGGTGTTTCTTCACACCCTTTCCCCTCCCAAACACCATAAAAATAGTAGCAAAAGAGACAAATCAACTGCAACATAACGGTTTTTGATCATTTTATTGACGAGATTTTAGCAAAAGAGACAACTCAACTGCAACACGAAACAGCCCACAAAACAGTCTCACAAATTCAGCAACTCAAAACTGGTTTTTTAATTTACTAAAACACGTTTCGTCTTGTCTTTTCTTTCAAATTGACTAACACAACCAGCCAACAGTGACGCAACAACAAACAGCATACCACTCTTTTGAAACTCGCTAGGTCTAATCTTTACGATCGAGTTACAACTCGTACAAGCATAGATAATGGAATGAGAAGCATAAATTTATCTTGGACTGAGTAGAACCCACTAAACCTAGTCCTTAATCATCCAATATCAGTCCCCCAATGAAGGTACACGAAGGAGAAAGAGAAACTAGCAAGTTGTCCGGGGTTTTCGCCACTAGAATTACATCGTATCACCCGAAATTACCTAGGGTTTGTGTGGGATTTCTGGGGAGGAGTTGCAGGGGTTCAATATGATTTTGTTGGTATGAGAAATGAGTGAAATAAATGTGTTAATAAGTCCTTAACCCTCTTGGCCGACTTAGGAGCTTCTAATTGAGGCCCCTCCTTTGGCAATTTGGTGATGCGCCTACTTGTCACCTACTAGTCTGCGTACTCTCGTGAAAACATGAATATCTCTCTACTCCAATATAGTATCAATGAACGGTTTAATCCATTGGAATCCCGAATCGTATATATTCAATTTTGTAGGCAGATCATCTCGTAATTCCAATACATTGGGAGGAATGCTCAGATACATTCGACCTAATTTTCAGTATATTTATGAATGTAACTTGTGATGATCTTTGCCAACTTTTGTTCCACAACTCGCTTGACATAAAAACATAACACACGACTATCATAAGACTAAAATAACTCATAACATAACCTCCTTATCATTTTTATCACCCTAGTATCACCCCAAAAGTACATTTTATAACATTCCCAACTTGTCGACTTTCGACGAAATTTATTTTCTTCAATTCGTTTAGCTTCTAAGCCTTCCAACCCTCTTGGTACTTGAAGTTCATAATCTTAAAAATTTGTAACCTCCAAGTTAACATAGTTAACTTACTTTATGTACTTTCAACGATGATCTCATTTCTGAGATTACATCAATTGACTTACGACGCACTCTCACGTACGAAAATATGGGGTGTAACATCAACTCTCGGTCAAACTTCTCAACTTTCCAAACTTCTTATTTTCCAACTTTCGCTATTTCAAGCCAAAATCAACTACAGACATCCAAATCAATATTCGGACACACTCTTAAGTCCAAAATCACCCTATGGAGCTATCGAAACCGTTAAAACTCCATTTTGGAATCATTTACACATAAGTCAACATACGGTCAACTCTTAGAACTTAAGCTTCCAACCTTGGGACTGAGTGTCCTAATATTCCGAAACATCCTTAGAACCAAACCAACTACGCCAGCAAGTCACATATCAACAATTGAAAATAGAATACATAGTAAATGGGGGAACGGGCTACAACACTCAAACAACTGGTCGGATCATCCCCTCTTAAACAAACGTTCGTCCTCGAACGGGTCTAGAGACATACCTGGAGTCTCAAATAGGTGTGGATATCTGCTCTGCATCTCCCGCTCGGTCTCCCAAGTAGCCTTCTTAGATGGCTGACCTCTCCATTGCACCTTCACTGAAGCTATGTTCTTTGACCTCAACTTTCAACCTGCCGATCCAAAATGGCCACCAGCTCCACATCATAAGTAAATCACCATCCAACTGAACTGTGCTGAAATCCAAAACATGAGACAGATTGTCGACATACTTTCAAAGCATGGATACATGAAACACTGGATGAACACTCGATAGTCTAGGCAAAAATGCCAACCTATAAGCCACCTCCCCAATCCTCTCAAGCACCTCAAAAGGCCCAATATACCGAGGTATTAACTTGCCTTCTTCCCGAACCTCATAACACCCTTCATAGGCGAAACTCAGAGCAGTACATTCTCTCCTACCATGTAAGCAACAACGCAAACCTTCCGATAAGCATAACTCTTGTGTCTAGACTGCGTTGTGCGAAGTCGACATGAATCAACTTAACCTTGTCTAAAGCATCCTGAACCAAGTCAGTACCCAATACCCTAGCCTTACCTGGCTCAAACCAACACCGGAGACCGACACTGTCTCTCATAGAAAGCCTCATACAGAGCCATCTCAATGCTCGATTGGTAGCTGTTGTTGTAGGAAAACTCTGCAGGCGCAGATGTTGATCCCAAGAACCCCCGGAATCTATGACACAAACACGTAACATATCCTTCAGTATCTGAATAGTATGCTCAGATTGTCCGTCCGTCCGAGAGTGGAATGATGTGCTCAACTCAACCTGTGTGCCTAAATCTCGTTGCACTGTTCTCCAAAACTGCGATGTAAACTTTGTGCCCCGATCTGAAATGATGCACACCAACACAACGTGAAGGTGAACAATCTCGCGGATGTAGATATCAGCCAACCACTTCAAAGAATTAGTAGTTTCAACTTGAAAGAAATGCGCAGACTTGACCAACCGATCCACAATCACCCAAATAGCATGAAACTTCCTCGAAGTCTGTGAGAGCCAACTAAAAAATCAATGGTGATACGCTCCCATTTCCACTCCGGAATCCCAATCCTCTGACGCAATTTGACCGGTCTTTGATGCTCGTACTTCACCTGCTAACAATTTAGGCACCAAGCTACAAACCCCATTATGTCTTTCTTCATCATCCTCCACCAATAGTCCTGACTCATGTCTTGATACATCTTAGCTGCGCCCGGATGAATGGAATACCGCTAACTATAGGCCTTCTCAAGAGTCAATGCATGTAGCCCATCCACATTGGGCACACAAATCTGCAACACCTCATCATCTCTGATAGTAACCTCTTTGGCATCACTGTGCTGAACCATGTACTTAAGGACAAGCAAATGGGGGTCGTCATACTGACGCTCTCTGATGCGATCATATAAGGAAGACCGAGAAACCACACAAGCTAGAACTCGACTGGGCCCCGAAATATCTAATCTCGCAAATTGGTTGGCCAAGGCCTGAACATATGATGCAAGCGGTCTCTCACCTATCGGAATAAATGCAAGGCTGCCCATACTCACCGCCTTTCTACTCAAGGCATCGGCCACCACATTGTCCTTCCCGGGATGATACAAAATGGTAATATCATAGTCCTTTAGCAGTTCCAACCATATCCGCTGCCTCAAGTTTAGATTATTTTGTTTGAACAAGTGATGGAGACTCGGTGATCCATAAATACCTCACAAGACACACAGACACACCATAGATATAGTTCCTCCAAATATTCAATGCATGAACAATGGTTGTCAACTTCAAATCATGAACACACTAGTTATTCTCATGAGGCTTCAATTGGAGCAAAGCATAAGAAATCACTCTACCCTCCTGCATTAAGACACACCCAATGCGAATCCGAAAAGCATCACAATACACTGTATAAGAGCCTGACGCTGAAGGAAAAACTAGAACTAGATTTGTGGTCAAAGAAGTCTTGAGCTTCTAAAAGCTCTAATCACACTCATCCGACCACCTGAATGGCGCACCCTTCTGGGTGAATTTGGACAAAGGTGCTGCAATGGACGAGAAACCCTCCACAAAGTGACAATAATATTCGGTCAAGCCTAGAAAACTCCGAATCTCCATAGCTGAAGACGGTTTGGGCCTCCACAAAGTGACAATAATATTCGGCCAAGCCTAGAAAACTCCGAATCTCCATAGCTGAAGACGGTTTGGGCCAACTATGAACCGCCTCTATCTTCTTTGGATCCACCTTAATCCCCTCACTAGACACCAAGTTCCCCAACAATACCACCGAACTAAGCCAAAACATACACTTGGAGAACTTGGCATAAAGCTTCTCTTCCCTCAGACTCTGAAGTACAATTCTCAAATGTTGTGTGTGCTCATCCTGGCTACATGAGTACACCAGGATATCATAAATGAGTACTATGACAAACGAATCAAGGTATGGCTAAAATACATTGTTCATCAGATGCATGAATGTTGTTGGGGCGTTGGTCAGCCCAATAGACATCACAAGGAAATCATAGTGACCATAATGGGTCCTGAATGCCGTCTTTAGAATATCCGAGTTTTGAATCTTCAACTGGTGATATCCCTACCTCAAATCAATCTTAGAGAACACCCTCGCTCCCTGAAGCTGGTAAAATAGATCATCAATGTGCGGCAAAGGATACATGTTCTTGATTGTAACTTTGTTCAACTGCAAATAATCGATTCATATCTGCATAGTACTATCCTTCTTCTTCACAAACAGAACCGGTGTACCCCAAGGAGTTACACTAGGCCGAATAAACACCTTATAAAGAAGCTCCTGAAGCCGCTCTTTCAATTTTTTCAACTGTATTGGTGCCATATGATATGGGACCTCCCAAACCTTTGTAGTCTCGTTTTCTCATCATCACTCATAATGAGACCCACCTAGGCTCGGGCAACTGCAACTGATTGGGCTGGTAGTACCCCCGATGTCTAAAGTCTCTGCACCACCTGCTTTGGAGTATGGGCGGCGGGAGTCTGAGTACCTCCCACGGCTTGAGAAGTGGCTAGCGTGGTTTGAACAGAAACTGCCTGAGCAAGGCTAGTGCAAACAGTCAGTATATGGGCCAAAAGCCTCCTGAAGGCCTGGAATCACAATGGGCACAGTCGGTGCCTGAGCTGGCCCTACTGGCTCAACCACATTTAGAACCTAATCCTGAGCTGGAGTAACTGGTAGGTCTACATGTGCTGCTTTAGCTGTTGTACGAGCTGCACCTCGGCCTTGACCTCTCGTGCCCTAGCTGGTGGTACTGGTGGTTGTCCGCCCAATGTGGTAGCACATGACTTCACCATCTGTGAGAGAATAGAATAACAGAATTTTAATTCCGGATTCAATAAATTTGCACGACAAGAATACAAGAAAGTGAAGTTTTCCTAATGGTTCGGCAACCTCTCGAAGATAAGTACATACATCTTTGTACCGATCTGCAAGACTCTACTAAACCTTCTCATGACTCGTGAGACCTATGTAACTTAGGTTGTGATACCAACTTGTCACGACCCAAATTTCACATGTCATGATAGCACATATCACAATACTAGGCAAGCAGACATTCACAATAAACCACGCATTTTAAATATGAAAAAATAATAAATTAAGCTTAAGGATAAAATCTTTTAAAATAGTTGATATGAAAAAAATATTGCGACTCATCACACAACTCCCCAAAATTCGGGTGTCACTAAATACATGAGCATTTATATAATGACATAGTCTGAGACACCATCTAGGAAGATAGAACACTATAGTGAAAACTAAAAGATAAAAGAGGAGAGTCAAGGTATGCAGACGCTAAGGAAGCTACCTCGAGGATCTCCGAACTGATAGAAAAGATCTAGAGTCAGCAACCACCATACCAAGAAGTACCTGGATCTGCATACAAAGTGCAGAGTGTAGTATAAGTACAATTGACCAATTACCCAATACATAACAAAACTAACCTTTGGGCTGAAAGCAGTGACGAACTTACAAGGTATGGTCCAATTACAAAATTAACAATACATAATGTAAACATGCTTTCAAGTTCAACAGTTAAAGCTCAAACAGGTAAGATATTCCAAGTGTAACGGAAAAGAGAAATGATACTTCCGGTATCTACATGCCAGTTATGTATGCCAACTTTAATGCAAAACAGTGATGAAATAATATGCATACTATCAGAGTATCAATAATTTAGTCCTCCCATTCACTTCATCCTCACGGTCTCAATCCTTGCAATCGCTTGGCACTCGCTCTCGGTACTCGCGCTCGAAACACGACACTCGCACTCACACTCAATAGGTACCTGCGCTCACTGCTGATAAGTAAAACTCCGGAGGGACGGATCCTACCCAAGCGCTATAATAAGCCAAATCATGGCATGAATCAATAATCATGTTGTGGCATTAAACATGGTGCCATAAATATACTCACAATCAGGCCCTCGGCATCACTCAGTCATCAATCTCTCCAGTCTCTCGGGCTCACAAGTATCATGCTAATCAACCCAAATAATGTTGATATAATGCATGAGTAAACGGAAAAAGAGACTGAGATATGATATATGTGATTGAGTACAAAATTTCAAATAATCAAGTAATTTAACAGCAACACGACCTCTGTGGGTCCCAACAGTACCAGCATATAGCCTAAGCATGATTTCTAACATGAATCGCAACTGAATTTCTCTAACACATGGATAATGTACGGTTAACAACAAGATTATTCAACTACGCAGTTCCTCATAATCGATCGAGTCACAATTTCCACAGTGCACGCCCACATGCACGTCACCTAGCATGTGCGTCACCTCAACACCAACCACATAACACGTAATTCAGGGATTCATATCCTCAGAATCAAGCTTATAAGTGTTACATACCTCAAACCGTACAAATATCTACTCCAACAAGCTCTTACCTAGCGAAATGTCCTCTGAACGCCTCGAATCTAGCCACAAAAAAATTGATATAATCAACACGAGCTATAGGAATCAATTCCATATGAAAATTTTAAGTTGTTAGTCAAAATTCAAAAAGTCAACCCGAGCCCACATCTCGAAATCCGACAAAAGTTACAAAATCCGAACACCCATTATGTAATGACCCGACCGGTCATTTTGAGTATTTGCACTTTGCGGGGTAGTTTACGGGCATAAGTAGCTCTGTATGATGTATTATGACTTATGTGAATCATCGGTTTTAGTTTTCGGGTTCTTCGGTATCGATTTAGAAGAATGAATTTCATTGTTGAAGCTTTAAATTGGAAGAGTTGACCAAGTATGACTTTTTTTGTGAATTTGACACCGTAACGGAGTTTTGATGGTTCTGATAGGTCTGGATGGAATTTTGGCACATAGAAGATTTCAGCACAAAATGGCGAAAATTGGAAATTTGAAGGTTTGGAAAGTTCAAAAGTTTGACCGAGAGTTGACTTTGTGGATATCGGGTTCGAATTGTAGTTCCGAGAATTGGAATAGATTTATTATGTCATTTGGGACTTGTGTGCAAATTTTGGGTTCATTCCACGTTCGTGTAAGAGGATTCCTCAGCAGAAGTATAAGGTACTCCATATCGGGGGTTTCGACCATTTTCGCATTTTGGAGCTTTGGAGCTCGAATTAGGGCGATTCTTGAAGCAATTTTCACAATGTGGACTGGGGTAAGTGTTCTCTACTCATTTTTGATTTTATATCATGAATATATCTTCATTTTTGGCATTTGATCGACGGTTCCAAAAGAGAAATTGGGGGTTTTAGCCTAAAGTTTCATAATGTGAATTTTTGAGTTTTGAACATCGAATCGGTGTCGAATTTGAGTGAAACTACTATGATTGGACTTGTAATCGATTGGGTTGTCGGATTTTGTGATTTTTGTCGGGTTTAGAGGTGCGGGCCCGAGTTGGACTTTTGGGATGATTTTCGGGCTTTAATTAAATATTCGACCTTTTTCGATTAGGTTTGTTTCTTTTCGCATTGTTTGATGAATTTGAGCTGCTTTTGGCTAGTTTTGAGACGTTCGGAGATCGGTATGCGCGTGATGGAAGTTTTGGAGCATCGCTTGGCTAGCCCGGTATTGGAATTGGCTTGTTCGAGGTAAGTAACACTTCTAAACTTGGTGTATGAACCCTAAATATACGTGTTATGTGTTTGGTGTTGAGGTGATGCACATGATAGGTGACGAGCGTCTGGCATGCACCGTGTGAATTGTGACTCTATTATTCCTGTGATACTGTGTAGCTACCTTATCTTATTTATGACCATGAAATCTTTACGTACTAGAGCCATAGAGCTTTGATCCATGTCATAAACCATGTTAGGCTTCATACTTATTCTGTTGGGATACACCGAGGTCATATTGTTGTTGAATTACTTGTTTAATTTTCAATTTCATTCATGTTTATTCATTTTATATCATATCTCAGTCTCTATTGCTATCTATTGACACATCATATCATCTTTTTGGGCTAGTTTCATGCATTGTGAGCTCGAGAGACTGGACAGGTTGATGACTGAGTGAGGCCATGAGCCTGAGTGTGAGTGATATTATGGGATCGGGCTGCATGTCGCAGCATGTTATATTAGTTATATTATGGAATCGTTCTGCACGCTGCAGCAGGTTATATTGATTTATGCCATGATTGGCTTGATATAACGCTTGGGCTGAAGGAGCCGCTCCGGAGTCTGCACACACCCCTAGTGAGCGTAGTTGATTTATATTGAAGGATGGATCTTCCCTGGACATGGATCTTGTTTGAAGCATTTATATGTGGCCTTATACAGTACTAAGTGACTAACTTTTAGTTGCTATGTACATATTCAGGATGGATCTTTCCTGGGCTGGCTTGGCCATATATAGCACTGAGTGACTGAGCGTGTTGAGTGATTGATCTTGATGAGAGAAAAGTGTGACACAGCGAGATTGAGTACTCTGATATTGTCTGTACATGAGTTCATCTATGAGATACATTGCATTGACATGCACACTTGGCATACAGGCATAGATATGCATTTTCATGTTCCGGTATCACATCATTCATGACTTCTCACACATATTGACATATAGGCATAGAGATGTATTTTCCTCATGCCATTTTGAAAATGAAGCATTTACCTGTTGAAAGCCTTTTTGAGAAAAATTACAGTTTTCAAACTTTCTCATATTTTTCGGCGATTTCGGTAAAGGATTGGGTTTTCACTACTATAGTTAAAAGGCGAATCTATTTTCTGAAACTGAGAATGAGCGAGTATTTTATCTCTGAGTTACTTCTTTTATTACTTTCATTATGTTGTTATTACTTTTATTATGTTTCATTAATGTTGGACTCCGACCTGTATTCCAGCTCGTCATTACTCTCAACCTAAGGTTATGTTTGTTACTCATTAAGTACATGGAGTCGGTTGTACTTATACTACACTTCTGCACCTTGTGTGCAGATGTTGGCTGTTGATATTGCTGTGCTCGATGGGAGCTGGATTTGAAGATGTACACGCGCTCCGATTGTAGTTGCCTCTTGTTCATGGTATCCTTAGATTTATAAAAATATGTTTATGTACATTTCGAACAGATAATGTATTTATTTCATAGCTTTGTAAATTCTAATCTTAGAAGCTCGTGATTTGTACTACCAGCCCTTGGGAATGAATCAGTTTTAGATATTTTTCTTTTATTTAATTGTCTAATTAATTTTATTGGAATTTGGTTAGTTGTTAATTGGCTTACCTAGCGGGTTGGATTAGGTGCCATCACGACTAGTTGGATTTTGGGTCGTGACAAGTTGTTATCAGAGTTCTAGGTTCATAGGTTCTACAAGTCATGAGCAAGTGTCTAGTAGAGTCTTGTGGATCGGTATGATGACGTTCACACCTATCTTCGAGAGGCTACCGGGCATTTAGGATATATTTCTGATCTTTCTTTCCTTATCGTGCATCATTGATCCAGCTTGAAGTGTAACTCTTTGAATTCCTTCCACACATTCATATGCGCATATGAGCGCTCGATATCAGTTGTGCATTGACGGCTTGTGATTCTATGGATGAGGTGCGAGATGTGATTTTGGTGTGCTGATGATGAGCCAGTATGGAGGACTTAAGGCCAGGTTTTAATTGTAGCTCGAGCACGGGGATTTTGGCTGTGTGACGAGCTTTTGGACTTACAAGTCTGGCAGTGTCCCTATTAGAGGAATTTATGGCTCGATGAGTGGTTGGATAGGTATGTGATGAGCAAGATGTGGATGTGGGATGTGTTCATATGGTTTAAATGTGACGAGGAGAGTTTGCTTGAGATGTAGAAAGGACCATTGGATTTTTTATTTATGTCTTGATTCGACGTATTGGCTCGAGTTATGGGTGTGTTGTGGGAATTTTTCGTGTTGGTTAATTGTGGAGTGAAGTAGATTTTCATGTCTTGTTTTGAGTTCAGACTCAGGAAGATTAAGTGATTGTGTAGTAGTTGTGGTGTGTCCTGAGGTTGTGTGATCCCTATATTTTTTCTGTTGGAGAATTTTCTCTTACCGGTGGGTTATATGTGTAGAACCTCGAGTTTGGATCACTTAAGGAGGTTGGCTCGACTATCACGAGGATGAATACGAGCTTAGCAGATGATTTGAGGTATTATATGGTTTGTGTTACATGAGCTTATGAAGGATTTAGTTGAATCTTACTGCAGTATTATGGCAGTAATAGAGTATGGGCATTGTGAGTTATCGAGTGTATTGATCTATGGACTTGATACAAGTGGGGGAGTCTGTTATCGACGATTTGATTGCATGGTTACGTATTGTATTGGTTTCGGTCTGAGGCATACTTGTGGATTGGTTATGACATGCAGAGGTTGGTTTTGAGGATGACTTAAGCAAGGAAATTTCTGGATGCATGGTGTACTATACTTTATGGGTATATAGGAATCATGGAATGATTGAGATGTTATTAGTGAAGGAGCGCATCGTGCTAATGAGGCACAATTCATTCGACCAGCTTGGGGCGGTGCAATTGAGGTTTGAGCAGAGTGGATGACTCTCGAGAAAGTTCTAAGGGATTCTAGGATCTGAGATTTTTCATTGGATGGTGTCGGGACTTGTGTCATTTCTATACATTATGGATTCTACATTTCAACATCAGAAAGGTGAAGGAAAACAATTTTACATTCACAGAAGGTCTCTTAATAGTGGGTGTTTCGGTTGTGGTACTTTTGGGGTGTTTAAGAGGGAATACAGTGGCATATGGGCCTTAGGGCAGTGTGGTTTTATCCTAGGATTATTTGGGGTGAGTCTTGGTTGAGGATCATGGTATTATGACGAGGAGGAGTGTCAACTTGAGGGTAATTCGGAAGGAACTCGGAGAAATATGGAATCCTGGTAGTAGGTTGGATCAATAGGGTAATGGTATGCTCGATTCTTTTGGTTCTCATCATATGGTAAGTATCTACAGGTGTTTTGTAGCAGTACTCTTGGGTTTGGCGACTCGCATGGCTTGGTTGAGATAGAGAGATTCAGTTTTGATGGCTTGATTGTGTGCAAATGAATTTCAAAGTGCTCTCGAGGACTTCTACCACTGTTAGAGGTGTATATTTCCTACTGGCATAAGGAACATGTTGTGTATTGATTGTCTCCTGGATGAGATGAAATTAAAGGTTCCTGGCCAATTGAGTATGTAGTTTGCTTGCGACTCAGAGTTGATTATGAGATTCTTGTACTTTTCCTATGATGGCATGATAGATGTGGCGTGTTATGTGGGATTGAGATTTGCATGTGCAGGGTCACGGGTCCATTTCGAAGGGAAGATCATAAATTATTAGAAATTATGGACGGTTTCCGAAGTTTGGATGAATTCTATAACTATTTGGTAATTCCTAGGAAGGGTGTGAAGGTGCACTGTGTTCAGATTTACGGATGCTTCATTGTATTGCGGTACTCGCCTAGTTGATCGGCTGCTAATATTCAGATTTTTCTATGTGGCATGGAAGAATTGCAGAAGTATTATCGTGGGATGATTGTGTATGAGAGGTCAGTTAGACATTCGGGTGGTAGAGTTGAGATCGTATATGGTGATTCATATGTTCTATGGACTTGGAGACCAGAAGTTCTTAGAAATAATCATTTTGTGGTTGTGGAATGTGAAGATGTGGCCAAAGCTAGCTAGGTGATAGTATGTGTTATGGGCCAGTCGTTTTGGACTTTCGGAGGGTTATATATTATTTGTGGGTGACCAGAGTGGATTTGGGGTCCATTGTCAAGCCCAATGAGGATGTGTATTCTACACCGGGTCGGATTGGTTGACTCCGTACTGCTGTTGTTGAGGGATGTTCCATTCAGTTAGAGTTGAGCTTAGTCGTGTTCTGAGATGTTCTATGAGTTACCCTTCTATGCTACGAGGGGTTGGGATCCGTTGGTTATAGGCATACATGGTGCGGTCCTATTTGGGCCTTAAAGCAGAATTTGAGCAAGATGGATATAAGGGTGTTGAATGATTGATTGAGAATTTGGTTATGTTCTTTCTAGACTGTAGTATTGTGTTATTTGTTTCTCCGTGGTTATAGCCATGCACCTTGGGTACTTGATGTCGAATTGCGTGTGGTTATTGATTTTTAGCAGGGTGGCTTAAGGTATTTGATATGGACCAGCGTTTGGATTGGGTCACGCATTGCAGCGGAGTTATGTTGAGATACAATCCTTTGTGATAGATTCATGTGTTTTGGTTCTATGGTATGTGATGCGTTTGTAGCATTTCGTTGTGGTGGTACTTATTGAGCTTTGCGGGACGGTTCTCTCATTTGGGTCATTTTATAATGTTTAGATACACTTGAATATTTGTGCATCAGTGCACGATTGCACGGTTGGTAGTTTAAGGTTTTATTGGTGTGGTCAGTATAGTAGTTGGTACTTGATAAGATGAGGTTGTCGGATCTAGGATAGGTGTTATTGGATTCGATTGCGGTATTTTTGGAAGGATAATATCGAAAGTCGGCTTAGAAATTGGCTATAGTTCTTGTCGAAGGAGAGAGAGTTCCATGACTTGTTGGTCTGATAAGTGGCTACGAGTTTCTGCGTGTTTCTTTCATCATCGACGGTGTACGAAGGTTTTAGAATGGGGTTTTGTTTGATATGAGGCTTATTACCAGTGCTAGTTTATTTTTAAGAAGCTATGGTGATTAGACATTATTTCTATGAGTATTTGAGTTATGTGGTATATCATGTGATTGTGTCTTGAGTTACAGTTAAGGCTCGGTGCAGTTAATTCAGACCTATACAATGTATAGATGCGAGATTTGGGTCTTGTAGGAAATTTTGGATGTTGGAAAATTGGATTATAGGTCTATGGACGAAGATTGAATTAATGATCTTCGGTATTTTGCGTTTTCGGTCCTATATGGAATAGGGTGGCTTGGTATCACCCCCGGATATGTGCATGGTAAGGTTACACGGCGGTTTGACGGCTTTGGGAACCACTCTTGGCACGTTCGAGGACGAACGTATATTTAAGTGGGATGGATGTAATGACCGGCCGGTAATTTTGAGCATTTGCACTTCGCTCGATAGTTTACGGGCATGAGTATCTCTGTATGATGTATTATGACTTACGTAAATCGTCGATTTTGTTTTCAGGTTCTTTGGAATTAATTTGGAAGAATGAATTTCATTGTTGAAGCTTTAAATTGGAATAGTTGACCAAGTTTGACTTTTTGTGAATTTGAACCAGGAACAGAGTTTTGATGGTTCGTATAGATCTGAATGGTGATTTGGACTCGGGTGTATGCCCATATTTGCATTTGGATGTTTCTAGAAGGTTTCGGCACAAATTGTCAAAATTGAAAATTTGAAGGTTTGGAAAGTTTAAAAGTTTGACTGAGAGTTGACTTTGTGGATATCGGGTTCCGATTGTAGTTCCAGGAGTAAGAATAGCTCCGTTATGTCATTTGGGACTTATGTGAAAATTTTGGGTTTATTCCGGGTTGGTTTGCTATGTTTTGGCACGGGTTATGGAAGTTGAAAAGTTCAAAGTTCATTAAGTTCGATTTGAGGTGTGATTCATCATTTCGTTGTTGTTATGTATTATTTGAGGCCTCGAGTAAGTCCATGTTGTGTTTCAGGACTTTTTGGTATGTTCGGATAGGGTCCCGAGGGGCTCGGGCATGTTTCTGATTGATTTCAGACTATTTTTCCTTCGCATTGTTGGTTCTGCAGAGCTTCAGGGTATCTGGTTTTCTTAATCGATCACGGAGCAAGGATCACGATCGCGGAGCAAGGATCACGATCGTGTAAGTTTGTTTGATGGCTGGGTTCAAGTTGTTCTTCTCATTTGTGGGTTCTCGGACATATTCGTGTAGGTTGTTGTGGAGTGAGCATCGCATTCGCGCCACTATGCACGCGTTCACGTAGTGTGTTTGACTGAGCTTGGCAGTCGATGACCTTCTTCTTCCCGTTCGCGTGGTGTCTACCGCGTTCGCACAATTCCATCTCATGTGTGTATCGCATTCTCGAAGTTTGTGCCACGAACGCGTAGAGTAATTTCATGGCAGATCAATTTTGTCCACCGCAGTTCGCGAAGTTTGTGCCACGAACGCGTAGAGTAATTTCGTGGCAGATCAATTTTGTTCATCGCAAACGTGATGGATTTTTCCGCGTTAGCATAAGAGGATGCCTGGGCAGAAGTATAAGTATTCTATCTCGGGGGTTTCGGCCATTTTTGCATTTTTGGAGCTATGGAGCTCGGATTGGGGCGATTCTTGAAGTAATTTTCACCGTGTGGACTGGGGAAAGTATTATCTACTCATTTTTTTATTTTATATCATGAATCTATCTTCATTATCAACATTTGATTGAGGGTTCCAAAAGAGAAATGGGGGGTTTTAGCCTAAAGTTTCATAATGTGAATTTTTGAGTTTTGAACATCGACAGTGTCGGATTTGAGTGAAACTAGTATGATTGGACTCGTAATTAAATGGGTTTGTTTCCTTTGGCATTTATGTATTTGAGTTATTTTTGGCTAGTTTTGAGCTGTTCGGAGGTCGGTATGCGCGTGATGGCATTTTTGGAACATCGCTTGGCTTGCTCGGTATTGGAATTGGTTTGTTCGAGGTAAGTAACACTTCTATACTTGGTGTTGAGGGTATGAATCCTGAATATACATGCTATGTGTTTGGTGTTGAGGTGACGCACATGCTAGGTGACATGCATGTGGGCGTGCACCGTGTGAATTGTGACTCTGTTATTCCTGTGGCACTATGTAGCTAACTTATCTTATATGTGACCATGAAATCTTTAAGTACTAGCGCTATTGAGCTGCGATACATGTTAGAAACCATGTTAGGCTTCATACTTATTATGTTGGACCAACCGAGGTCATATTGTTATTGAATTACTTGTTTAATTTGCAATTTCATACTCAATCATGTTCTTTCATTTCATATCATATCTCAGTCTTTGTTGCTATCTATTGACACATCATATCATCATTTTGGCTAGTTTCATGGCATTGTGAGCCCGAGAGACTGGAGAGATTGATGATTGAGTGAGGCCGGGGGCCTGAGTGTGAGTGGTATCATGGGATCGGGTTGCACGCCGCAGCATGTTATATTGATTATATTATGGGATTGGGTTGCACACCGCAGCAGGTTATATTGATTTATGCCATGATTGTCTTTACATAGCGCTTGGGCTGAAGGACCCCCTCCGGAGTCTGCATACACCCCCAGTGAGTGCGGTTGATTTATATTGAGGGATGGATCTTCCCTGGACATAGATCTTGTCTGAAGAATTTATATTTGGGGATGGATCTTCCCAGAGATGCATTAACCTTATACAGTGCAGAGTGACTGACTGTCAATGCTATGTATATATTCGGGATGGATCTTCCCCGGGCTGGGTTAGTTATATACAATACTGAGTGATTGAGCGTGTAGAGTGATTGCGCATGATGAGCGGAAAGTGTGAGACAGTGATATTGAGTACTCTGAGATTGTGAGTACATAATTTCATCTCTGAGATACATTGCATTGACATGCATACTTGGTATACAGGCATAGAGATGCATTTTCTTCATGTTGTACGATATCACGTCATTCATGACTTCTCACATATATTGACATATAGGCATAGAGATGTATTTTCCTCATGCCATTTTAAAATTGAAGCATTTACCTGTTGAAAGCTTTTTTGAGAAAAATTAGTGTTTTCAAACTTACTCATATTTTTCAGCGATTTCGGTAAAGGATTTGGGTTTTCACTATATACTTGAAAGGCAGATCTATTTTCTTGAACTGAGAATGAACTGAGCATTTTATCTCTGAGTTACTTCTTTTATTACTTTCATTATGTTGTTATGAACTGTTTTTGGCTATAAGTGTTGGACTCCGACCTTACCCATTGAGTACGTGGGGTCGGTTGTACTCATACTACACTTCTGCACCTTGCATGCAGATGTTAGTTGTTGATGTTGCTGTGTTCGATGAGAGATGGATTTGAAGATTTACATGAGCTCCGGTAGTAGTTGCCTCTCGTTCATGGTAGCCTCAGATTTATAAAAATCTTTTTATGTACATTTCGAACAGATGATGATGTATTTATTTCATACCGAATTTGTAAATTCTAATCTTAGAAGCTCATAATTTATACTACCAGTCCTTGGGGAATGAATCAGTTTTAGATATTTTTCTTTTATTTGATTGTCTATTAATTTCATTGGAATTTTGTTAGCTATTAATTGGTTTACTTAGCGGGTTGGGTTAGGTGCCACCACAACTAGTTGGATTTTGGGTCGTGACATATTCAACCACGAGTCCAACCATACCAAGATTACTCAAATCCGATATCAAAATGCCGCTCAAATTCCCAAAATTCATCCTAAGAAGTTTCTCCATTTTTCCTAAATTTTTCAACCCCAAAGCACTAATTAAATGATGAAAACAATGATATATTCATGTAATTTAACTAAACCCGAGTTAGAATCACTTACCCCAATCACTCCTTCGAAAATCACTCCAAGAAACGCCTTAATCCGAGATCCCAAAATCATATTATGAAATATGGTTCAAACCCTCCTTTTTTATATTATATAATCTGCCCAGAAGTCCTCAATCGCGATCGCGAAGCACAAAAATAAGCTGCCAAGAATTTCTCTTACGCGAACGCAGAATCTCCCATACGAAAACGTCTCACAACATCCCAAAACTACGTGATCGCGAATGACTTCACACGTTCGCGATGAACAATTGCGTGTGAACCACCAGCCTTCTCTTTTCCTCTACGCGAGCGCGACATTGCCAACGCGTTCACGATTCACTGCCTCACCAACTTACACAATCACTGACCTTAAATCACAAACGTGTAGAACAAAATCCCAACTGCCACAAAATACTCTTGGCGAATGCAACCCTACTCCGATTGCGTACAAGGATACCAGCACCAGCAAAATCAACTGTCTTCCAAGTTCCGAAATGCACCATTGTACATGATTCAAATCATACTAGAGGCCCCCAGGACCTCAACCAAACATAGCAACAAGTCCTAAAACACGATACGAACTTAGTCTAGGCCTCAAATCACATCAAACAAAATCAAAAACACAAATCGCATCCCAATTCAAGCCTAATGAATTTATGAACTTCTAACTTCTACATTCGATGCCGAAACCTATCAAATCAACTCTGATCGACCTCAAATTTTTCACGCAAGTCATAAATGACACAACGGACCTATTTCAACTTCTGGAACCAAAATATGAGCCCGGTAACCACAAAATCAACTCTCGGTCAAACTTCTCAACTTTCCAAACTTCTAATCTTCCAACTTTTTCCATTTCAAGGAAAAATCAACTATGGACCTCCAAATCAATATCCGGACACACTCCTAAGTCCAAAATCACCCTACGGAGCTATCAGACCCGTTAAAACTCCTTTTCGGGGTCATTTACACATAAGTTAATATCCGGTCAACTCTTTTAACTTAAGTTTTCTACCTTGGGACTAAGTGCCCCAATTCATTTTGAAACATCCCTGGGACCAAACCAACTGCACCGAAAAGTCACATATCAACAACTGAACATAGAATAAGCAGTAAATGGGGGAACATGGCTGCAACACTTAAATCGGCTGGATCGTTACATAAATTCTCATAGTCAATCTATTCTTACTTATGTTAGTCTATCCTTACATGCCTTAAATGATTTCGTTATCACTTGTTTTACATCCCAATTGATAAATTGCTCTCATGCTTTAGTTGAACTTGTTGCTTCTTTAATTGTTATATGACATCTCTGTCATTGTTAATTATCATTAATTGAAGTTATTGTTCATGTTATCTCTTTTATTGTTGATTATCATTATATGAAGTTATTTTGCATGTTATCTCTTTCATTATTGATTATTAATATTTGAAATCATTGTTCATGTTATCTCCTTCATTGTTGATTTCCATTATGTGAGGTCATTGTTATACGTTATCTCTTTTATTGAGAGTTAGTCGTATCTAATATAGTGGTTATACATTATCTCTCTCATTGTTGAGTTATTTGGGTTTGAAGTTGTGAAAGTCGTTATCACGTTAAGATGAAATTGTTATTGTTTAAACATCTTCTTTTGATGAACATTTTACATTCATTGTTGTTGTTGTTGTTGATGATGTTCTTGTACATGTTGTGGTGGAGTCAGAGGCTATTACTGTGGAAATATTGATATTGTTGATTGTTGGCAATTTATGATATTTGGGCACTTGTGGTGCGAGTAGTTAGAGTGGTGTGTTATTGACGTGCATGTGACGATATAAGGCTTGGGGTTAATATGTATGCGAAAGTATAAGGTGGGAATTATGTGTGTGTTGCTTGTAGGGAAAATACGTGAAGCCATGTGGTGTCATAAGGCGGGCTAAAATGTGTGTAGCTATTTCGGGAAAACTGTTTTCAAAAACCTATTTCAAATGTAAGGCTCACGCGGCAGTATAAAGAAAAATTGTGATTGAAATTGAGAAATGTGAATACGAGGTGGTACCTCGGTTGTGATTCTTGATTGTAGGAGGCGGTATCTCGATTGTGATTTTATTGTACAAGAGGCGGTACCTCGTTATGATTCTTGTTGTTTATTTCATGTTGCAAAGAGTTTTGGTGAGAACATTTCTTGTTGTTTCATGCTTTATTGTTCTAGCAGTTGTTCTCTATATATGATCATTGTAGTTCTCTTTAATTATTTATTTTACGATATTTTCACGTTTAATTTCCGGTATTAATTCATGATATTATCTTGGTTCGTATTAGTTATTTCTCCGCTTTCCATTATTTACCCTTATTACATTTTCATACTGTCTATTTATATCCTAGTAGGTATCGTGACCTGGCCTCGTCACTACTCTACAGAGGTTAGGTTTGATATTTATCGGGCACTATTATGGTGTACTCATACTAGGCTTCTGCATAATTTTTTGTGCAAATCCAGGTACGTTCGCTCGTGCCGGTCATTAGAGATCATCTGTTGGCTGCTTTATGGAGACTTCAAGGTATGCATGCTCGGCGTCCGCAGGTCTTAGAGTCACCTTCCCTTATCCTTATTTACTGTTGTATTTTCTTTCAGACAGTGATGTAGTCGTTACTCTAGTTTTGATCTATAGAGCGTATGACTCAGTTCCACCGGTTTTGAGGGAGTGTACTATTTTTGATCCATTTTTCAGAAGTTTATATCAGTTGTTCAGCCTTGTTTTAGTATTATGTTAATGATTTCTACAAGTTATTATTAACTGTTAGGCTTACCTAGTTGTAGAGACTACGTGCTATCACGACATCCTACGGGGGAAAATTGGGGTCATGACATTGAATGTCAGTTTTGGGATGATTTGGTGAAGTTTTGAGGTGGTTTGAATTGAAAACTCGAAATAGAAGATGAACATGAAAAAAAATGATATGTGTATCATAGTTGTATCAAATGTGTATCACATGTACATCTATGTATACAAGTGTGTGAGATATATGTGTGATACATGTTTGATACATGTGTCGCAAAAAAAGAAGAAGTTAAACTCGATTTTAACTACAGATTTTGATACCAAATCAGTCCAAATCACTTCCAATCTTCCTCAAATTTTGTAAATGACTCATCTATTTATTCTCAATGAATTTCAACCATACCTACTGAAAAGGTTCTTATTTTCTTAGATTTTTGAAATCTTGTATATATATTATTTTATATTTCATTACCTTATTTGCTACCTCATCCATGAAATTTCCTTTTTGTCTTGCATCTAACGTTGCTAATCACGCTTAAAATATGGAAGGAGATTTTTGTGTGTGATTGTTGGAGAGAAATAACCTTATTTATTTGGATTTTCAATATTTATATGTGCATGGCTAATTTTGGCTAGTATATAATTAATGGCTAAAGGTTGGTAAATTGAAACTTATTGGAACATTTCTGTAAGATTTCCTTAAAGAAATTGGGGCATTTGCATCTATACCCGCTTTTTGTGTCACGTTTTAACTTGTACCCGCTTTGCAAAAAAATTACAAGTGTACCCGCTTTTTCGCATAACTTCAGTATACGGGGTTGAAGTAGCAAAGGCAATCACGCAAAACTTCAGCATTCTAGTAGACGGGCCTGAAGTAGCAAGTGTGTTGAACCAAGCGTGCTGAAGTTTTTGTTTGTAATTGATGAACTTAAGCATAGTAGCTGAAGTTTTGTTCTCTATTTGCTGAAGTTTTTGTTTAACTTGTGCACGTCTTAACGCAAAGCTTTTGTTTGTAATTGCTGAAGTTTTTATTTTTGTAACTGGCAAACTTCAGCTCTCAGCTCTAGAGCTGAAGTTTTTGTTTTGTAACTGGAGAACTTCAGCTCTAGAGCTGAAGTTTTTATTTTTGTAACTGGCGAACTTTATCTCTAGAGCTAAAGTTTTTGTTTTGTAACTAGAGCTGAAGTTTTTGTTTTTGTAACTAGTGAACTTCTGCTCTAGAGCTGAAGTTTTTCTTTTGTAACTGGCGAACTTCAGCTATAGAGTTGAAGTAGCTGAAGTTTTGATATCTATTTGTTGAAGTTTTTGTTTAACTTGTGCACGTCTTAACGCAAAGCTTTTGTTTGTAATTGCTGAAGTTTTTGTTTTTGTAACTGGCGAACTTCAGCTCTAGCGTTGAAGTTTTTGTTTTGTAATTGGCGAACTTCAGCTCTAGAGCTGAAATTTTTATTTTTGTAACTGACGAACTTCAACTCTAGAGCTGAAGTTTTTATTTTGTAACTGGCGAACTTCAGCTCTGATAAACATATTTATGGCAATCATCCCATGAACTGAAGTTCCATAGCAGTACCAACAGCAGCAGAAGAAAGAAGAAGAAGAAGAAGAAGAAGAAGAAGAAGAAGAAGAAGAAGAAGAAGAAGAAGAAGAAGAAGAAGAAGAAAACGAAGGAGGAGAATCAGGAGGAGAAAAGGGGCTGAAGTTATTTAAAAAGTGGGTACAAATTAAAAATTTTAAAATAAATGTGTATAGGTTAAATGGGGGCGACCAAATAGGGCGCCCCGTACAATTTTTACAAAGAAATTGGGCAAATTGCCTTTGAAGCCCAATAATTTCTAAAGCCCATTTTAAACAAGTACACCCATTTTTCTAATTTTATAATTATTACAGTGTAAGGTTTTGGAAGAGTATCTTCCTCTACACATGATCGCCGCCGACACCGTTTTTCAAAAGACTTTTTCTTCTGAAGTTATCGTTCTCCTTTTTTGAAAAAAAAAACAAATTCAAAAAATATTCTCATTTAATGAAAGAAACCCTAGTTCCTTTTCTTCTCTTTCTTAGTCTCGTTGTCGCCGGCCATACTTGTGGACGAAGAGAATTTTTTTTATATTTCTTCTTCTATTCCTCTCTCTTCCATGGCTATGGAGCACCAATCCCTCCGGACGGCCCGACGAGTTTTGTGGCCTAAAGCTAAATTTTTTAAACTGCCTTAATTTTTTTTTTTAAATTATTTATTTATTTGAATTCTATTTTTTTAATATTTCTTAGATTAAAAGTTATTAATAATTTTCTTATAATCAATAACCCATATATTCTTAATTGATAATATAGCTAATTATTTAACCTTTCTTAAGACATTGTTAATCTTAGGTAAGATTTTATTAAGTTTTAATTTTGAAAAATTCTTTCTGCTGAAGCGACAGTAACATGAGTTATTAGCATTATTCCATAAGCAATATAGGCATTGAAAAAAGAATCAAATCTTTTTATTTGACCGAGTATATCAATCAAACTGTTATCTTCCAATTGTACTATTTTTCTTAATACTTTTAATTCCGTAAATAAATCTAAACTATCACTATCGAATAAGGAACATTCAAGATTAAGACAATATTTTTTAAATTTTCATCATCTAGTGATCGTAATTTTTACCGCTAAATAGAAAACTAAAAATATTTCATATGCTTCAAATTGTTCAAATCTATTTTGAAATGAAAAAAATAGTCATGTCTACTATTTATAAAGTAATCAACTCCCTATATATCACACATTTCTTACAAAATTCTGTTTTGATATTCATTCCAAGTACAATTTTTCTGGCAGAAATCATAGCAGTTGCAAATCTTTTTTCTCTGTACTTATTAATGAAAGAAATCAATTTTTTTCATTTCACAAATTTTTTTTTTAAACTTATACATAGCCTATTAAGTATAACAAAAAATGGGCGCCGCAAATGTGGAGCCTACAACAATTGCTTTACTTTTTTTTTTTTTTTCTTGTATGGCTGTTTCGCTGTCGAGATTGCTTCAAGAACAACCATCACCCTTTTGACAGTGGCCGACGGTGGCCTTAGCGGCAGTCGGCGACAATTGATCGGAAAACCAAACATAATAATTTTTTTTGTTTTTTTCATATGAGTTTCAACAATTTTCTGATCAGTTTCAAAAACAAGAACTGATATTCTCAAAATGCTAGATTAAATATTGATTTAAAATATTAGTTGCACACAGAACGCAGAGAAAAAAATACATAGTTGATTCACATAGAAAGGTTGACGTATATGTTATTTTTTTCTTGTTTATCATATCTAAAAGCTAATTTCAATTGGTAAAATAGATATGCTAAACAAATTAACGGTCTCAGTTGCACAATTATACACGATGTTCTAGATTCAAAAATAAATTTAGAACTATTCCATATATGTTTCCGGATCAGAAAACGAGCATATGGCTCTATTAGCAATGAAGGAACGCGATAAACTAAATACATTAGATTAGCGTGTAAATCGTAAAACGGGAACTTGTTGTTCGTAGAAGAAGCGGAAGACGGATGAATTGCGGTTGAAATTACCGGTTGGTGGTGGTTGTCACAGTCTATTGGATCAAGCCCTAAATCACAGTCTAAACCCTAGATTAATTGAACAGAGAAAAGAGCATCATTGTTTCCTATATACTAAGTACACACTATGGGGTCGTTTGGTTTGAATACGGCTTATGTCGGGATAAGTTATACTGGTATAAGTTATGCTGGGATAAGTTATACTGGGATTAGTTATGCTGAGATTATTTTTTATCTATTGTTTGTATATTGTATTAAATATGACAATTGCATAATTTGTAAGAAGAATGTATAAGTTATACCGGTGCTAATTACCCTACCCTCTATAAGGTATAAATTATCTTGGTGTTAATTTTAATCTTGTGATAAGTTATACCTGATTTGCTAGCCAAACGAATGATTAAGGTAGTATTAAATTTTTATACTAGCACTATACCTTCTTATACCTCATACCAAACGACCCCTATATATATTTATATAGAAATAGTTAGGGTTACAATAATTATACACACTATGTGTATTTATATAGAGATAGCTAGGGTTACAATAATTATTAAAATTATTGTGTTTTGTCCTAATGAGCCCGGAAAGCATCCGTTATGGGTGGACTGTATTTCCTGCGCAAAGAGATTGCATAAATGTCATCATCTTTGTTTAGGAGCATTTCAGAAACAGAATCAAGATAAAGACTTGAAGTTTGTAATTTATAACTGTTTATTTTTGTCATTTTCTAACACTAAGAGAAACGCTAGTGTTAATACATAAGTCAGATTGGTACGGATTTTCAATTACCAAATCAATTAATGGTGTCGGGTTTTTAAATCTATTAATCAAACCAATAAAGTCGGGGTTTTCAATCTCGATTTTTCTCTTATTTTTCAGATTTTCAGGGTTTTTTCCCGGTAAAATCTTCATAGTACAAAATATGTACTTGTGCTCCAATTATTTCTTTAGTCCTATTAGGATACAACTATATAATATATTTTTCAAGAAAATAACACAATAATATGAGATGAGTCATAGCGTAGTACTAAAATATTCAATAACAAAGATAATAAAAAAGAAAATATTACTAATTAATACACCATAATAAAAATTAACATAATCTAAAAATACTATACAAGTCATGCTAAAATAAGTTCTATTAATTACACAACTAAGCACCAAAGAAAATGATAAACTAGGTTATGCATTTTCATTATAAACCAATGCAAAACTAAAAAATAGATATCTAATATTATTGTCATTCCTAGTGTTGAATTGAATTTTCTTTATTAACGTTAATAATGATTTGAACTTTATTTGACTCACTACCTTTATGGGCTAAAAAATTAATTGGACCATGCAAGAATGTTATATACAAACTTTAAATAATACTTTTAAAGATAAAATGCGAACAAGTTTAAGAAATATTTATAAATTATATTACAATAAATATTAATTTGTATAAAATATTTTTAAAAATTGTATAAATGTAATGTCGGGTTGGTTTGATTTCGGTTTGGCTTTTTTAAGTTAAAACCAAATCAAACCAATTATGATCGGATTTTTTTTTCCAACACAAACGACAATCAAATTTTTTTTTTCGGTTTGACTCGGATTATCGATTTGGTACGATTTATCGGCTTTCTTTGTTACTGTACTTTTGTGTATCGAGATAGAATATACCGTTGGATTATAGAAACATAAGAATTTTCTAAGTTCTTAAATGGAAACATGTTGTAAGTCAGAAAGATCCTCTTTACGACTTGGTGCCCCAAGATACGAACAAACATAGACAAATCTATATTAAAAAAATTCTGAAAGAGTAAGAGAAATGCAAATAGTTTGTTGCTTTTACAGAAAGTTACTTTTAAAAATTGCACGAGCCGCTCTATTTGGTCACCCCATTTAACCTATACCCATATTTTTAAAATTATTCAACTTATATCCTAATTTTTACAACTTCAAGCGCCTCCTTCCTGCTACTTGTGTGCTCCTTTCTTCCTCCTTTCTTCTTCCAGTGTTTAATCGTATGTTTAAAGAGTTTGGATTAATATGGCACTTGACAATAAAATTTCAGCTTACTTAGTGAACAAGTTTTTACAAATAAACTAAATAATTTCAGCATCTTCTGCTGAAGTTTTTTGAAAAAGTTTTATGACAACTAATGAATCCAGGACAAAACTTCAGCTTATTTAGTGCTGAAGTTTTTACAAATGAACTAAATAACTTCAACATCTTCTGCTGAAGTTTTTTGAAAAAGCTTTATAATAAAACTAATGAATCCAGAACAAAACTTTAGTGTTGAAGTTTTTACAAATAAACTGAATAACTTCAGCATCTTCTGCTGAAATTTTTTGAAAAAACTTTATGACAAAACTAATGAATCCAAGACAAAACTTCAGCTTATTTAGTGCTGAAGTTTTTACAAATGAACTAAATAACTTCAACATCTTCTGCTGAAGTTTTTTGAAAAAGGTTTATGACAACTAATGAATCCAGGACAAAACTTCAGCTTATTTAGTGCTGAAGTTTTTACAAATGAACTAAATAACTTCATTCTGCTGATGTTTTTGAAAAAGCTTTACGACAAAACTACTGAATGCAGGACAAAACTTCAGACTTTAGCTAGTAGAATGCTTTAAGTTCAGCGGTCTACTAGAATGCTGAAGCGTGATTGCCTTTTGCTTCTTCAGGCACGTATGCCTGAAGTTTACGCGCAAAGTGGGTATGCTTGCAATTTTTTTTTTCCAAAGCGGGTATAAGTTAAAACGTGACCCAAAAAGCGGGTATAGATGCAAATCAGAACCATTGGTTGCAAACAAAGAGCAGAAGAGGATACTTTATGCAAGAGTATTGTTTACATAATATGAACAGTACAAGGAACCTGTACTATACTACTAGAGTTATCTACCATTTGACAAAATAGATTTGAATCAAAACATATTTCAATTCATAAGTTGGGAGGAGGGTAGAGGGGCAGGCTCATACTCTCAGGAGTCAACTGAGTTGAGCCAGAAGCCGGCGTGCATGTTGCTTCATCCTCCTGTCTACCAATTGTCCAAGCTTCTACTCTGGAATTTTCTCTACTTCCATATTTGACTACCAAGGTCCTGTCACTGTCCTTCTCAAGCATATTAATTTATTTTCCCATGGCATATTCATCTTTTCCAATAACTGCAATTCGACCAAACGAAGAATATTTAACAATGACGGGTCATTTGATCTGATAGCCAAACAACTTAGTGTAATTAATCACATGCATTTGGTCTCCTTTGTCGTCACATCTGATGACATTTATAGAAAAGTTGTATATCAGTTACTCCATTCGCTTGTATAACTGATGGAACAACCATTTGAAGCTTTAATCATTTTGCAATCAGCAAGTTAAGTACTTTGCACTATTGCTTAAATTGTTTAAACTTAAATCCCTACATCTAGTCCCATGATTGTTGTAATCGTTATTCATACAAGATATTTGCAACAGGAAAGATGTCATCCATACCTGATTCTTCTGCTTCTCAATAAATTCAGCCTGCATGAGACATTCAAAAGCCATGGTTACGATCATAAGATTTATCAAGGGCATTGCAGTAATCCGGTAATTCTCACCCCATGGTTCTCATACCTGTTTCTTCTGCAACTCTTGCTTAATTTCTTTAAGCTTTGCCACTTCGGCTTCCAACTCTAAAGTATATGCCTGCACATCACAGACATTAATGGTATCGACATTTCATAACTTACTATCTATATTTGATATTCATTCAAACCTGGAGCATCCCAGCATGTTAAAATCTTCCTCACGCTCTCTCAAATCTCCCCCCAATTGTGATCAAGATTTAAGCTTAAAGCTAAAGCTAAGAGCACTTACACTTCTCCAAAAGTCTCCCAGGAAATTACTTAATGACACTGCTTTATCAGGTAAGATCAATGGATCATCCTGTCAATTTCTTTCTCTTATTATTTTTCCTTGATTAAAGATTGAAATGAAGTATCTAAAGGGAAAATTGTTGATTGAGATACATTTAGCATGCATTGCAAGGTCTACTGTAAAGAGAGAAGACGCTGAAGGAGGTGTGAGGAAATGCTGCCAACTATTTCATTTGTGTCTCTCAATTGAATGAGTAACTATACAACATTGTTAACCAGAAGTCAGATTTTTAAACAAAGGAAACCAGAAAAAGTCAGGGGCGTTAAGAATCAGAAACAAAAGAAGTAACTAATAAAGATAAGTTCAAACTATGAATTACCTGCTTTCGATCCCTTGATCTTGCGGCAGACTCCCTGTTCTTTATCATCCTCTTACGCCTTCTCTCAACGACTTTTTCGAAAGAGGTGCATGATCTCCTTCCTCTTCCACCTTCACCGCATGCATAAGGTGAAGGTGAAAGAGATGGAGGATCAAGATTTCCAGGGGATCCTCCTTTTACGGATGTGACCCCATTATGCAATCCTGCCATGTCCATAACACCACCTTGCATGATACTGCCTTGAATAATACTAGTATTCACAGACGGATTAGACATTCCGACAATGGGAGCCCTTGTCCCTGGGCTAGCCAGTTGAGCAGTGTTCCCTAGTTGCATTGGTGAAGCAAATGCGACAGTTGTTTGTTTGGGGAAAAGGGGCTGTGCCTGCTGAGGCTTTTGCTGTGAAGATGTGGTAGTAACCACATTGAATATGTTATTCCCTGCAATTTGATTACTCAACTGTTGAGGGTTTTGAGTTGCTTGTTGAAATGCTATGGTCAAGCTACTGTTGTTACTGCTAGGTTGAGTGAAACCACTAGTGAATGTAACATCCTTTGAGTATCGAGTTGGTTGCATATCTTCTCGTACTGCCCCTGCTCTAACCAAAAACTCTTCTAACGTCATTTCTCCCAAGGTAGATTGCCTCTGCCCAAAGTTTGATGCTTCATGCGCACTTCCATCATTGGCGTTAACAGTCTCTTTCTGAAATTCTTTCCATACTTCATCAACAGTTTTCTGACTTATTGTCCTAGGCAATGTCAAAGAACCCTGTCTTTGCAAATTTCCCACTGGCATACTTACATTTCCACTAGCAACGGAAGATGACAAGGCTTGAGACTCTTCAGCTGTCCAAATGTTCTTCAATAGGTCGTCCATATTCATCGACCCAAAATCTTTCCCAAGTCCACATGTACTTTGGAGCTCATCAAAGGTAAACGAGTATAAGGAAGATTGTCGAGCCAACGAAAAATTATCATTATTCACTGGCTTCCCACTACTGCTCTCTGGCTGTGATGTGTCAGCAAAGTTCTTGAAGTTCAGGTAAGAACCCATTGTATGAGAAGGCAAAGGAGAGTAAAATCTGATCAAAAAGTTCAGTCGTAAGACTCTTAACAATAATAGTAGATCCGGTAGAAACTGACCATGGGATTCATTTTTTATATTTTGGTGAAGTCCAAGAAGATATATCAGAATGATCACCAGTAAACAAATATTGCATACCGCGTTGAATCAATACAAATCATTCATATATCCTAAAAAATTGCTATAACATTGATGATTAGGCCAAGCTCAAACACAGTCTTCATCGTCAACTTGAACATGGTGATTGGTGACCTAAGGAAAGTAAAGAAAGATGCAACCTTTAAGATCTGATTTCATTACAGCCAGTTTATAAATCATGGTTTGACCTCTTTTATACATTTGGATAGAAAATGTTTAACACTGAAGAGTCAAGATCAAAAGCGCATTCAAGTATCAACTTCAGTGACAAACTCATTCATATGACTACACTGGCCAAGCCACATACAAGAAAGGGGATTTTCACCTTCGTCAAAAAGTTATACTACATAAAATAGGGTAAAATAATATTTTTTTTACACATAAAATTTTGAATCTTGTTAAAGGATACAGGTTCAAATCCCAGGTATGACAATCTTAAGTTCTTTTGAATTTCTAGCTCCGCCACTGTATGACCATATAATTAACCTCCTTCAAACTCATTTCAAGTCCAAAATTTCATTCAAAATCAAAATATAACACCCACAAACATAGATGAAAACTTCATTCAAGAATCAACTCCAATGTCAAACTCATTCATCCAGGATTAAGCATATTCCATAAACAAAAGAATAACATCAATCTATTAACCTTCTTCAAAGCTCATTTCAAGTTCATAAGTTCATTCAACATAAATATTTGATAGTAATAAATTTGGATCCAAAACTTCACACACCCACAAGCCTTAGATTAAAACTTCATGAAAGCATCAACTTCAGCGGCAAACTCATACATCTAGTTTTCGCAATGCATGAAACATACTCCATAGCCAAAAATATAAAAAAACGTACGAAACAACAAACTGGATCTATTATACTTGTCGCAGCTCATTTCAAGTTCAAAAAGTTTCAAGAAATCAATTAATCAATCAACCAACTACACTTTCAAGCTAGTCAGGATCGTCTATATGAATCCATTTGACTTTATTTGGAACCATTTCATTTCAACAAATATCCAGAAAAGAAAATAAAAAACAAATGAAATCACAACAAATCAAGAAAAAAAAAAGTTATAATTTTTCTTTGCCATTTCTAGTAGGACAGGACAAAAGAAAATGTCAAAAATCAAGACAAGAAAAAACAGGCAAAAAAAAAAAAAAGGGAGAAGAGAGATTTTTACCCCTTTTTGGCAGGTAGAAATTTGGAAAGAACGGAAGAGCAAGCGTGTTGTTTCCTATTTCTTCGCCTCGTTAACGCTTCTTTTAAAGGACAAGTGTCTAATTTTTCATTGTTTTTCAACTACGACTCATCTTTTCAATTAAAACTAGACCTAATTTGTATACGCTATCAATATTTTAATTTGAAATAGCAGATTATTTATTTTATTTTTATAAGAATTATGGACAGTAAATCATTTGCATTACTTAAATAATGCAAAAATTCTTGTTTTATTTTTCAATTACTTAGCGCTGTGGGTGGTCAGCACCTGGGCTCTAAGTGCGTCTTGATGATTGATTGTGATGTTTGGCCGATAAAATAATGGAATGTGGAATCATCTTAAGCGTTGTTTGGAGCTTTGTGAAAATCAAACAGATGGCACGCACTTATTGCTTCGTCCTTCATTTTATTTTGTTATTTTGTCAGACGGAGTAGTGGGTCGTGCATACGGCGTGGTCTCCACACCGCAACTCAAGATATTACTTACCACGGAAGGGAAACGTAAGAGTACTTAGACCCCGTTTGGACATAAAAATATTTTATTTTATTTTATTTTTTGAAAACTTTTTACTTTTTCTTTAAATTAGTGTTCGATCATAAAATTTTCACTTTTTACTTGAAAGTAAATTTTAAAATTTATCAAAAATTTAGAAAATTCCATAAAGCAGCTTTTCAAAATTTTCACTCAGATCATTCACAAAACTTCAAAAAAACTCAAAAGAATTTTCATGTACACTCTAATTTTTAAATACCATTTCATTTGGAAAAAAAAATCACTTTTTTTTTTGAAATTTTACAATTCTTATGTCCAAACGCCCACTTCATTTGAAGTCGTAGCAGTATCATTCAAAGGGGCATGTTAGTAGATTGTAATTCTTTTATATAAATAGTAATAGATTTAGAGAATTGTAATAAAATTAAAATTATATAAGTTAGTATAATATCATAAATCACAAGAAATATTAGCTAGCGTTTGGCCATAGATTCCCAAATTTGTTTTGAAAAATTTGAGTTGGGTAAAGTTTGGTTTGTAGATGAAATTGTATTTGGACATCAGTTTTCAAAACATATTTTCCAAATTTATTTAGGGAAAAGATGAAATATGACTTATAGCCACAAGTTCTAAAAACTATCACAAATATCCAACAATATCATTATCAATAACATTTATTATATTATCGCAAACCATATTCTTGAACATAAATAAATTTGGTATAAAATTATCATTTTATAATGAACTACATGATACACATCAGATGACCGAGAAGATAAAGTAACATTGTTACAAAATAATAAATGATGGGCTCTTTTATAAAATACAAAAGTTTGGGACAATTTTTAAAAAATCTAATAGTGATATTTTGGCTCAAACTCAGCTATTGAGCTGATTTTGGGATTTGGGATTTTGCCAAATTGTAAGCAAAATCTATGGCCAAACATGTGTTTGCCAATTAAACCCAAATTTATTTTGGCAAAATCTATGGCCAAACGGGTTCTTAGACTTACGAAGCGCTCTATGAAATTATTCCTAGTGGAGCTACACAAATTAATTAGTTAAAAAAGTTTTACAACAATTCTAACCTTATTATTTAGTGAATAAAACCAATTTTAGCAAATTTTATCTTATCATGACTTTTTTTTTTGAACGTAAAGGATAGATCTATATTATTTAGTAACACATTACAAAATTATAGAAGCAGTTTTTAGGGTATTACTATTATCCATGCTTACTAAAAAATTACAAACATTAGTAGGAATATCTTTGAAACTATTACAAATTTTTAGCTTGTCTCTTAATACTTCTTGTTCAACTAAAAGGGGTGGACGAGCATGGAAAAAATACTTGGTAATTGTAGGGTACTTGACTGGTTCCTTAGCCATCCACTATGCCATTGTATTGCTTTCTCTGAAATTATGTTTCACTTGCTTACTTGTTTCACTAAATCATTATATCTAGATGTGTTAGATTAAGAAAAGTATGGATCTAGATCTAATTCTTTTTAGTCTTTATCCACGTACACATGACTTTTGTTTGTGTTGCATTCATGTCATCACATTTTCCCCAGCACTAAAGCTACAAAGAGATTAGAGTAATTTTTTAGCCCTTTTATTCAGTTGGTAAATTCTGAATTTTTGTTTCAATTAAAGTTAATTGTAAACTTAGCCTAGTCAAGGGGAGTGGAAAAATATATTCTCTAAAATTTAGAGCCCGTTTGGACATAAGAAAATTTTCCCTTTTTTTCAAAAAATTTTTACTTTTTTCTTAATCAGCATTTGTTCATAAAATTTCCAATTTTCACTTGAATATATATTTGGAAAATTTTCGAAACTTCAAAAAACTGTTTTTCAAAATTTTCACTCAAATCACTCATAAAACTTAAAAAATAACCCAAAATTATATACATGTCCAAACACAACTCTAAATTTCAAATACCATTTTCACTTGAATTTTTTTTCAACATGTTTTGGAATTTTACAATTCCTATGTCCAAACGCCCACTTAATGTAGACCCTATTTTGCGGCTTTGCCAGTGGATGGACCAGTATTCATCCTTCCATATTTTCACAAATCCAAAAGAAATTATGCCATATGTTTTATTTTATATGATGCATTTGTTGGTTCGCAAAGCATACGTAGGCATACAAAGCCTATAAATCATAAATTAATTTAAAAGTCAGATGTCGAACTCACAAAGACCTTGTATGCTTACGTATGCTTTGCGAACCAACAAAGATTGATGATTGCGATTATACTAAAATTGCAGAATTTAAACTAAATAGCTAAACTAACAACAACACAAGTGTTTATTATTTTGTCTTAATCAATTGAGATGAAGATTTTGAGGTTGTGGTTAGTTTTTTAAATCATATTGAATTAATGATCACACCCATTAATCTGAATTATCTATGGTTATATAATAACCCGACCAGTTGTTTTGAGCTCTAGCATGTCGTTCGGCGGTTGGAGACCTTGAGATTCTCTTTAAGCATTATGACTTGCATCTGTACTTGGTTTGATTTTCGAGAAGTTCAGAGTTGATTTGAAAGAATAATTCTCAATTCGGAAGCTTTAGGTTGGAAGAGTTGACTAATGTTTGACTTTTGAGTAAACAACCTCGGAATCGGGATTTGAAGGTTCCTATAGGTTCGTAAGGTAATTTGGGACTTGGGCGCATGTTCAGGTTGAGTATCAGATGGTCCGGGAACGATTCAGCACTTATTGTCAGAAGTTTGCATTTCTAAAATTCTTGAATTTGCTAAGTTTGACTTGGAGTGGACTTTGGTGTTATTAGACTCTTCGACGAAGTTTGAAGGTTTGAGAGTCGAGAGAAAGATTTTGATCGTTTATTCTTGGTTTTGATGTTATTCGTGGTGTTTCAAACGTTTGGATAAGTTGGATAAAGTATGAGGACATTTTGGTATGATTGGATGGGTCCTGGGAGCCTCGAGTGTGTTTTGGGATGGTTTTGGACCATCTCCCTTTGATTTGCACTTGCTAGTTTCTGGTGTCAATGGTGTGCATTGCGATGTGGAGTAGTGGAAGAATTGTTCTTCATGATCACGTTAGGGCATCACGATCACGTTATGATGGTCTGGTTATTTTTTGCATTCGCAGAGTGAGGGTCGCAAACGTGATGTGTTATCAAGGTTGACAACATCGCGGAAGAAACGTTTCTGAGACTTGGAATATTAGCCTTTTGCGTTCGAGGAGTTTGGCTTGCGTTCGCGTAGGCTTGGCCGACTTAGTTTCGCGATCGCAAGTGGTCACTCGCATTCACAAAGAAGGGGATTTTGGCTGAGGCAATGTTTGTCTTCGCGATCGTGAGGATACTTTTGCGATCGCGAAGAGGAATGTCTAGTTAGCGTATATGTTTGCATATCAGGACTTAATATCATTTTCTCTCATTTCGAGCCGATTTTGGGACAATTGTGTAGGGTCATTTTCATTATGTATCATAAGGTAAGTGATTCCTTCTTACTATGAGCTAAATACATGGATTATTTATGGATTGGAACATGAAAATTAGTGGAAATTGTGAAATTTCGGAAGAAACCTAAAATGATATTTTTTAAGTTTTGACCACGAAATTGGGTATGAAATTTGAAATAAATTATATGTTTGAGTTGTAGTACTATGTGTAATTTTTATGTTCGAGAATTTTCATAATCCGGGGGCGTGGGCCCAGGGTTTGACTTTTATGTGGAGTTGAGTATTTGTTTCGAATTGTTAAATTACAAGTCTTTGAATATATTTTGATTGATTTGCACGTTCTTTTTCTAGTTTTAGATCGTTTGGCATTGTTTGAGGCGTTAGAGAGGCATTGGAGCCGATTATCGAATTTTGGAGAAGTATCGTGTCTAACATTGTTAGAGGGAATTTACCTTGTAGGTGCTATACTTGCTACATGCTATGTGTTATAGGAGCTACACACGTATGCGATGACGAGCGTCTATGCATATGCTAGTTTTTTATTATGTCCGGATAGACTTAGACTCACACTATGTTTTACTTGTACAACTTTCCTTTTTCTTGCATGTTTAAATGCTTTAATTTTGGTTTTAGCCTGAGATTAGACTTATGAAATTATTGAGATTTGTTATTCTAGAAACTTGGCGCGCTACTTGATTAACTGCGGGCATTATACCTTCTCTTACGGGTTATTCACATGCTGTACTTATTTGTCCAAAAGTTTCTTGATTTCAAAACTCGCACATATATTCGCAAGTTGGGCTGATTTCCCGTCAAAAGTTTCAGTATTCTTATGGGATCGGACAGAACGCTTCAGTAGTACTATTATGAGATCGGGCTGAACACCTCAGCGGTATAATTATGGATCGGGTCGTACGCCTCGGTAGTATTATGAGATGCATCTGCGCATCGGCCATACGACCTCGATAGTATCATGTAACACACTCTCATGGGAGCAGACCCTTTGCCTCAGTAGGATTATGAGATACATTTATAGAATCGAGCCGTTCACCTCAGCAATTGTATGAAACAATATTCTTATAGGATCGGGTCGTTCTCATCGGTAGACTCGTCGGTGATATTCGATAGGGAGTCAACAAACATATGAGTTTTCCTGACTTGATATTTGGCATTGTATTTGAAACGGTTATCTTTGTTTCCTTCAAGTCGGCTTATGGTATTTGATGATTTCATAATTATTCTTACATTGAGACTCATGTTATTTATATTTATCTATTTCGTTACTACTTGTTGAGTTTTATACCTGTCTACTTTTACGTACATTGTTATTGGATCACTAGTAAGTGTAGATGTCGACCTCTCGATACTACTTATTCGAGATTATACTAGATACTTACTGGTTATGCGTTGATTTACGTACTCATACTATACTTCTGCACTAATTATGCATGTACTGAGACAGGTACACTTGGTGGACATTCTAGGCACGTAGGCTCAACTGCCGAGAAGACTTTGTGGTGAGCTACATTCCATGTTACGATCGGCTGCACACGGGGTCCCCATCCTATTTATTTACTATATTCTGTCTAATTTATATTCCATACAGTTGTTACAGGAGTATTGTATATATTCTAGTAGATGCTCATGCACTTATGACACCGGGTTTTGGGGATTTAGATTTTGTTCTTGGTTAAATTTCTGTTATGACATTGTTTACCTCGAAATACGAGTAACAATTAAACTTGTAATGTGGTTATAAGGATACGTGATCTAATTCAGCGCCAATTGATAAATGACTAAATGAATAAACGATTTAAGCGATTAGAATGAATCAAACCAGTACTGTTTGCAAGTTATCTACCTCGATTTGGAATAGGCTCGAGACCAAGCGTTAAGAACAATAAGAACAATAAGAACATTAGTAAATTGCAAGCAAGTAAAAGAGCAACATATTGTTAATTCTCAGTAAGTGAATGTAATATATCATGGTTACAAATGAACAGGGTTCCTCCTTATATAGTAGAGGAATCCTATATAAGGTATAACTCTAATTTCGGAAACAAAATACATGATTGCTATCAATAACCGTTAAGGGTTCTGTCAATCCCGAGATTCCTACCGGGATTTGTGGTCGATTGCGAATATATCGTTATTTCGTTACTCGATGTCGATCTTGCTCGATCTCGACCCTCCAGTCTCCGTGTTCTTCAAGGTCGAGCTTGCTTCAATATGGACTTAATCTCGAGGTAGACCCTTGAGCCCATAAAATCAGGCATGGTCGATTTTAACCATATACAGATAGTCCCCGCGTTTCTTAGAATTAAAGGATAAGAAACGATTTGAGCCTCGATTCCCCCGTACCTCGATCATGACGTCGTCTTCGTGACGTAACCGATGGATGTGACCGAAATGTCCCATCGATGCGGTTCCCAAAACTATCAATGCATGTCAGTCGTCGGTCGGCCATTAGTGATACCGAGCCGTCGTCACAAGCCTATAAATACCACCTCTTTTGTTGATTCAAACTTTACTTTGCTTTGATTATAAACTCTTGATTTCCAAATTATCCTTATCTTTCTCTCATTGCTGCTCATTACGCCACCTTTGTTTTTACCAGAGCCACCAATTTTACACCTTCTTTCTGCTTCCTTCATATAACAAATGGCAAAAACCTCCAAAACTGTGCCGCAAAAAGGAAAAGGTCTGTCTTCCTCTTCCTGGACGGCCGGTGATAAAATGCCAGTGGAGCATCGTATCGAGGAGTGTGTCCCAGGGCCAGTCGAGCTAACCTCATACTTCAAAGTCCACAGACCTTCTTCAGTTCTGGGCCAATGTGGGCCAGTGTCCCGATATATTTGCTCGATATTGGAAGGTGATCTTGAGCAGGTAAAAAAGGACTGCAACTGGGAAAATAAGGAAGTGGTGGTCCTTCCCCTGAGGAGGATATTAGCACTTACATGAAAGGGTAATTGAGTGTGTACACCTATCCTTTCACGCTGGGTCCCGTAGACCCGGTCATTCTCGATTTCTGCCATCAGTATCGATTGACTCTTGGCCGTATCTTCCCTTCCTTCTGGCAGATTGTCCATTTGATCAGGTTCTTCTCGAGTAAGGTCGAGGGAATGGATTTCTCTCGATCACCTGATAAGGTTATACAGCCCTCGCCTTTACCGAGATGGGTTGATAAAGCTACAACGTCGGGCTACGAAGATGCTGTTTTCGAGTATCGATGAAGACAAAGACCGTGGATGGATGGGTCGGTTCATCCGAATCAGGACTTCCAAATTAATTCTGGTCAAGAAAATGCCATTCCCCGAGGAATGGAACATGAAACGTAAGTGCAATTTCTCTATCGTTTTATCCATTTTATCTCTTTTTGGCCCATTCTGACTTTGACTCTATTTCATGTTACAGCTTCCCCTGGTTTCCCAGTGCGATTCCGGACCTCTAAGGTGGGGCCAGACAGCTGGCCTCTACCTCCTCTTATGCCGAACATTGCTGGCGTGACTTGACCAAGGGTTGATGGGAGGCCAAGAACCAGAGGCATCGAAGCTAAATGAAGAGAGGAAAAGGAGAAGGGCTTCTCCTTCCGATACCCCAAAAGCCAAAGAAAAACAAAGCTCGGAAGTCGAAAGTTGGGCCATTTGTTCCTCGTATCGATGAAAAGGGTGAAGATGACGACTTCCAGCTGGTAGCCTGAAGCACTTAATCTGCCGAGCTGGTGGAGCTTGAGGCGGAGTAAAGTCCTCGAGCAATCGGGGGGTGAGGATTCTCTCCGCCGTGATAATCAGCCAGTGAATGTGCCCGAAGGGTCTATCCTCAAGGCGCTTAAGAGAGAAGACAATGTCCCAAGTGATTCACTTAGGATAACCAACATTGGTGACTCGTCGCTTGGACCCTCATTCTCCGAGGAGCAATTCCGAGACGCTCGAGCCATGAGTACTCCCGACTTGGGACAGGCCCATGAAGGGAATGACATATTCCGGGACTACTTCGCCGGGGTCGACGATGGTCCTGAGCCAGATGCATCGTTTGTGTTCGATGAGGCCCAACAGCTTCTGAAGCAAGTAAGTTCAATCTCTTCATATTTATGCTTGTGTTTAATCCATGTTTTTTCAATCCTGACTCTCCTCTTTGTGTATAGGCCATGGTGCTTCATCAGGAGACATCTTCAAAATCCAGGGTCGAGCTATCTCGATGCGAGGCCGAGCTCAAGAAGATCGTAGAGGAGAGGGATGGCCTCAAACTCTTCTACATTCAAAAGGAAGAGGAGATTATGACCCTCCGAGCTGAACTAACAAGAGCTCATTGAGATCAGACCGAACTCATCGAATGGGTAATGTAATTTCTCGAGAGCCTGTTATGTGTTAATTTTGTTTCTGTTAATTAACCTTTTGGTTCTGCAGGTTCAGCAGAAGGGTGAGCTAGTGGAACAGATCGAGAGGAAGCAAAGATGAAGGAGGCCGAAACCCTGGGGTGGAGACAACATATGGAGCGTCTTGCCTCGGAGAAGGATGCACTTCGGTCCCATTTGACTTCAGCCAAGTGCCAGCTTTAGAGTGCGAAGGAGGAAATATTGGCTCAAGCCTGGAGGATCGAGGAGGTTGAGGCCAGGTTGGCCTCCGAGCTTGCAAAGGCTAAAGCTGAGGCAGAGGCGCTTGTGGCCTCTTATCGAGTTGATGCCGATGCTGCCAATATTTGGGCGCATGAGATCTTAGCTACTACCAAAATTAGATTATCATGTGCTCTCGATCATGCTAGGCGGCAATCTCGTAGAGAGTCTCTCAAGAAACTGCATGCTCGCGGTTTCGACCTCTCAGCTGACATCGAGAATGCAAAAGCTCTGGAGGATGAGGCCGCAACCTTGCTCTCTAATGATGAAGACTCTGTCAGTGGGTTCGAGGGTGAAGGAGATGGGGATGAGGCCACCGAAGAAGTCGCTCCTGAAGATGTTGCTCTCGAGGATGTGGCTCCCGGGGTAGACTAGGATTATAGGACTTTCTTTTCTTGTACTGACCTTTAGTACAAATGATTGGATAATAGAAAATTTCTTCTTTGAATTCCTTCGTATATTTTTAGTTCTAGATAAGATTTTTGCCCTTATTGAAAACGTCGAAATTTTTTATTGTTGTAATTCAACTCGTAACCGAAATAAACCCTTGAGATTTTCGTTTATACGAGGTCAAGTCCCCGAGTTCGAAATTCGTTCGAGACTTTATCTCGGGGGTGGTTCGTTCGAACTGATAGATGTGTTATCTTTAATAACCAAGTTCTAATAAATCTTGAGTTTTGGGGTAAAGTAAACCCTTAGGTTTTTATAAATGATTCTTAAGTTTTTTGAGCTTGCAAAAGTATACCCCTTAGGGTTTTTGGGTGAACCTTAGAGCTACGATTGACTTTTATTTGAGCTCGGAATAACGGAACCCTTGGATTCGAATCGAGTGAGAACAAGGTCTCAAAATCTAATTGTATCGGCCCTTAGGTTCTTTTAAATTTTCTCTTAGGTTCTTTAGATTGGCCCTTAGGCTCTTTTGATCGGCCCTTAGGCTCTTTAGGTCGGCCCTTAGGCTCCTTAGGTTGGACCTTAGGCTCTTTAGGTTGGTCCAATTTGGCCTCTAAAAACGACTATTATTTTTCACTTTTCGGCTAAAAGACTTAGTGAAACTTTCTTATGCCTTAGCATATATTTCTTTTATACCCATTGGGTTTTTCTAAGGTCTGATAATCGGAACCTATTTTTATTTTGTGTCTTAACGTGTTTGTGTTAAGATAATATGATACCCCTTGAGGAGTTTTCAAAGGCTGATATTATCGAAGCCTTTAAATTATTCGAGGGCTGATTTTGTCGAAACCCTTTTTTATTTGCTTTGCCGAGGGTATCCTTATTTAACTTGTTTTTCAAAGTATTTGAAGGCCTTTTGTTTATAGAGGAAGTCGGACGTTTCCGAGCCGTGTTATTTTAGCAGTAGCCTTTAACATGGTCGTAGGTGTTAACGTGGTTGTAGCCTTCGAGTATGTCTCTTGGACTTACTTCATGATAACGTTTCGAACTTGTTCGAAGTGTTAGTCCCCGAGTATGGTGGCCTTGGCCTATATATCGAGGGGTGCTTCTTTGAGGTCTTATGATTTTGAACTTAGATAGCTCGACTGTACAGTCCCGAGTGTTCGAGGTATGCTTGTACTTGGCCCTTGAGCCATTTTCCACAAGTGTTAGTTTTGCACAATAGATCAGAATCATAAGTACATGACTCATCGAGTAGAAAATTTACTTTGAAACATGAGATGTTCGAGAAAAGAGAATGCTTCTTTGAATAATTTATGCATGCATACATGTTTTGTTGTCGGGACTCGGCTAATCTATATGGGCACAGTTCGTTCGACCGTTTGGCCCATTACAAAATTCTTCCTATAGAGACCCATTGATACTAAGTATATTTATCGAACACATGACATCCGAGGGTGATGCCCCCCAGTATTCGAGGTTGATTGTAAAGAAGCCTTGGATACTGTTGACTTATCCTCAGGTAGCACATAGTTGTTGCCTCATTAAAAACCTCGCCGAAAAAACCCATTTGGGATAAAAACCGGTCTAAGGAAAAAAGAGTGCAACGCGTACTTTAAAACCTGAGGTCTCAATTTCTTGGATCGAACTCCTGCAATGAGTTAGTTTTGAATATTTATGTAAATGAAAGAAAGTCCTACCTTAGAAATAGTACCGCTTAAGGAGTGATATGTTCCAGTTGTTCGACATGGTTTTCCATTCATTTTCCGAGTTTGTAAGACCCTTTTCTAACAATATCGAGGATCTGGTAGGGTCCTTCTCAATTAGGACCAAGTTTCCCTTCATTAGGGTATCGAGTGTTGATGGTGAATTTTCTTAGGACCAAGTCCCCGATTCTGAAATGTCGAAGGTTAGTTCTTCTGTTGTAGTATCTCTCGATCTGTTGCTTTTGTGCAGCCATTCAAACGAGTGGAGCTTCTCGTCTTTCATCTGACAACTCGAGGCTGGTACTCATGGCCTCGTGGTTTGATTCCTCTGTTGCACATCAAAATCTGGCGCTGGGCTCTCCGACTTCGACCAGTATCAAGGCCTAAGAGCCATATACTAAGGAAAATGGAGTGGGTTCGGTACTGGACTTCGATGTTGTCCGATACGCCCATAGAACCTCGGGCAATTTTTCTCTCCACTTCCCTTTGGTTTCATTTAGCCTTTTCTTCAAGTTTTAGATGATAGTCTTGTTCGTTGATTCGGCTTGTCCATTCCCACTATGGTGATACGGTGTTGATAGTATCCTCTTTATTTTGTGATCTTCGAGGAATTTCCTTACTTTGCTGCCGACGAACTGTTTGCCATTATCACATACTAGTTCCGCGGATATCCCTTATCGACATGCGATGTGATCCCATATGAAATCAATGACTTCTTTTTCCCTAACGTTTTCGAAGGCTTGTGCTTCAACCCATTTAGAGAAATAGTCAGTCATAAATAATATGAACTTAGCTTTAACTGGGTCCGATGGAAGAGGGCCAACGATGTCCATTCCCCACTTCATGAATGGCCATGGGGATAAGACTGAGTGAAGTTGTTCGCCGGGATGGTGGATCATCGGTGCAAACCTTTGACATTTGTCGCATCTTCGAACGAATTCCTTACAGCCTTTTTCCATGCTATCCTAATAAAATCCTGCTCTGATGACCTTTCGAACTAGTGACTCGGCACAGAGTGCACAAGTGCCTTCGTGGATTTCTCGTAGAACATAGTCAATATCTCCTGGTCCCAAGCATACCACCAATGGACCATCGAACGTTCTCCTGTACAATGTTCCATCTTCGTCTAATGTGAATCGAGCGTCTTTGATCCGTAAGGTCTTTGATTCTTTTGGATTCGACGAGAGTTTCCCATTCTTCATATATTCGATATATTTGTTTCTCCAGTCCCAAGTTAGACTCGTAGAGTTTATTTCGAAATGTCCTTCTCGATCACTGACCTCGAGAGTTGGACGACAGTCCCCGAGCTGATCTCATCTTCTTCGAGCGATGACCCTAAATTTGCAAGTGTGTCGGCCTCGGTATTTTGCTCTCAAGGGACGTGTTGTAGAGTCCATTCTTTAAAACAGTACAAGGTCACCTGCAATTTCTCTAAGTACCTTTACATTCTATCTTCTCAAACTTTGAAGGTTCCGTTTACCCGGTTTACCACCAGTAGGGAGTCGCACTTATCTTCGATTACTTCCGCCCCCAAGCTTTTAGCTATCTCGAGACCTGCAATCACGCCCTCATACTCGGCCTCGTTGTTAGTCAATTTGGCAGTTTTAATGGATTGTCCAATAACATTACGCATAGGCAGTATCAAAACAATACCGAGCCCGAACCCTTTCACATTCGAGGCACCGTCTGTAAAGACCCGCACAATTTCATGGCTAACAATAATTCCCAAATAGGTCCCCGTGTTGTTATAACTGTAGAAATTCTTAAAACGGACTGCTTTTGAGTAAAAAGTACCCCCGGGAATTAAAAGATAAAATTTTCCAGATTTGCGCAGGTCTGCGGTCCACTATGCGATCGCAGATCAGGTATGCGGACCGCATAGTGGTCACATACCTGGACAGTTTACTGTCCATTTTGAGGACAACTATACGGCCTAGAATGCGATCGCATTTCACGAATGCGGGTCACATAGTTATCGCATTCTTGCACCTTGACTTTTGCGGAGGGAGTTATGCGACGCACTATGCGATCGCAGATCAGGTATGCGGACCGCATAGTGGTCACATACCTGGACAGTTTACTGTCCATTTTGAGGACAACTATACGGCCTAGAATGCGATCGCATTTCACGAATGCGGGTCACATAGTTATCGCATTCTTGCACCTTGACTTTTGCGGAGGGAGTTATGCGACGCACTATGCGATCGCATAATAGGTATGCGTATCGCATAGTGGTCGCATACCTGGGCAGTCTACTTTTCTTTTTGGCCCATTTGAGGGCCAATTATGCGACAGGAATGCGGACCCCATAGCAGGAATGCGATTGCATTCCTGACCGCATTTCTGCTTCGGGACTGTTAAATTTCTAATTTCATACCCGACCCCCAGTTCATTAAAACACCTCCCTATTTCATTTTAAGCTCATTTTCTAATAAATTAGAGAGAGAAGAGAGTGTGTTATAGAGAGAGAGAGAGTCCAACTTCATCCAATTTGTTCCTCCAACACTACTCAGACCTGGAATTGATCAAGTACGACACCATTTTCTTCACTACAAGAGGTAAGCTTCTACCCCATCAACCTAAATTTCCAGATTTTTGTTAAAATGAAACACGGTAGGGTGAATTCATGAAGATAAGGGTAGGAGCCTTGCATGCATGTAACTCACTAATCATAATCTAGTAAAAGAAAATGGGTTAGAGTAATCTTTCACTAAAAA
>ML384700.1:2605-23100 GCA_005239525.1 Nicotiana knightiana | reverse complement strand
TCTAAAATAACTTGCATAATTAAACTACAAAATAATGAAGAAAATCTGTACAAATTGATGTTTGCCGTCCGTATCCTCTCTAATCTCGAATCTCCCTCGAATATCCCCTTGTAGTTGCGTTTTAGGAGTCTATTTATAGGTTTAGGGTGAACCCTAGCCGTGTAGGAGACTTCTATTTCAATTGAAAAACACTTAAACCCGTCAAAACTCGGATTTGGCCGAACAGGGCAGCCCTTGGCGTTTGGACCCAAACGCCTGGCTAACTCCAGGCTAGGGCTGGCGTTTCAGCCCAAACGTCTGGCTAACGCCTGGGTAGGGCTGGCGTTTCAGCCCTAACTCCTGGCTAACGCCAGGTAGGGTCAGGGTGTTTAGCTCTGTCGCCCGGCTATCGCCCGGGTGTCTCCTTTCGCGTATCTTTCGACGTATTTGCATCTCTTTAGCTCCGTTTCCATCTCCACTTCACCTACACATGAAATAAACTCCATTAAGCACATAACAAGTGTATTTTTATCATTAATGTGCATAAAATGTAAGTTATATCACATGTTAAACTATGCAATTTAGTCTCGCATCACCTGGTCAGGTGTAGTGGAGTGAGCCAGTGTAATAGTCGAGGGAATATCCCCGCCCCTCGGGTACTCACCTGCATCATCAAATAAAGAATCAACTGTCAGCCTTGGGGCGGAATTGGCCCCTTGGCCTAATCTTGCTTTCTTCCTAAGTGCAATATACTGAAAATTAAAGCAATGCACGAGTTAGAGGAGGAATAGTCTCACAATCAGTTTTATCGCACGATCTAGAATATCAAAGAAGGGTATCATTCTTAAATGTCCATGTAGCCTCCAACTTAAAGATGTGGTCGACAACACACCGATAAGAAGGACCCTACTAGACACGGCTCAGAGACATCCTAGGACACTTTAAAACCTTAGGCACTGATACCAAGTTTTTCACGCCCCAACTTAGAGAGCACGACTGGCGCTCAACCGAGTGAACCCGGCCAAGCAAGCATCTTAGATACTTTCTACCCAAACTCACTCATGACAAAGAGAAGACATATTCGCATTTGTTAGGCAATAGGGAGATCGTGTGTACAATACGAAATCATTTTCAATAGTTACTTCATTTTTAATGTCTCAAAATATGCACATTTTCATAGGCTAATGTGGAATAAATGATTCAAACACAACATACTCGTTTGACTTTCCCAGCACCCATATACAACCCACATTATGTCTACGGAGCCTCTTATAATTACAAGAGTATGATAGTAGTACCGGAAATAAGTCTCCGGCTATACCTCAAAACATGATAATATAATAAGCAAAATATGCATAACATCGGAATGAAGTGGGAATCACCAAGTCTGCTGGGAGGAGGGTGTACTACTATCATTGATCAACGCTAGCTGCTATAGAACCACCTGCATCCATTAAAGATGCAACTCCCTTGGGGAAAGGGACGTTTGTACTGTCGAATCGTACTAGTATGTATAACTAAACACCATCTCAATAGATGAATAATAATACACGGGAGAAAATCATGAAATCAATAGAAGCCTCAAACAATACCAAAACATCAAGTTAAGAACCACATAAGTTTTCAAGTAAATTTCCATGTTTTTTGGTTGGGAGATCTTTAGTATCGATATACCATCATTCACAATACCACTATTTTTTTACACGGAGTTCGATCATGGCCGGATCGGCTAGGCCGCCTCATTTGACACATCAACCGCAAACACAATTCCAATTACAATTTCCAGCAATATCACCACCATGTGTGTTGCATGGTGTTCGATCACGGCCCGACGGCTAGGCCGTCTCACCCGAGACATTACCTTTTTCTATCAATTATCTCACTTCATACTTCTTTCACAACTTTCAATTCATCGGCACTAATGGCCAAAATTATTATATTATTCATGGCACTTGGCAGCATTTCATATTTCATGCTCCCCTTTTTCATTTTCACACATCATCATCATTATCTATAACAAGACTTTTAGGTACACATGAGAGCAATTAAGAGTCTTAAACATATAGAGATTTGTCACATATTTTGGCATGATAACCTTCATTCAAACTTGACTTGAAGTCGTAACATATATAACACACAGCCCACACTTTGAATATATCCTCAAATGATAAGATAGCATGATAAAAAAGTCTGGAACACATACTTAACATATATCTTTCAACACAAGTTTACTCGAAATGTTACGCCCCGCAATATTGCATCGGTATTATGTCCCGTAGTATTATATTAAGATGCTTCTATATCTCGCAGTATTAAATTACGAAGATGTTGCACCCTGTAGTATTGTACATTGAATTTGTCGTAAGGTAATTGACATTAGTCCAAGGAAGGATATTATTTGGAGATTATATGGATTATGCTATTTTTTTAAAGTGATGAGTAAATTCGTGAAGGTGAGAGGGAAAGCAAGTCAAAGAACATGAATTTTACGTCAAAAGTTTGACATATTGAGAGAAAATACGGGTCGAGCGTTAATACTCAATACTTGTGGACTAGTGTTATACAAGGCACTACATGACCATGCGAGTAAGGTGTACAAGGTATGTTAAAAGAGAATAATATTTTAAGTAAGTTGAGACAATCCTTAATTATGCGGGTAATTGGTTAATTACCGGATAGCGGGATATTACCTAATTAAAAACTTTGGATAATTATCAAGGGAAGAACGTGGCAGCACAAGCTAGCCACATAAAATGACTAAGTAGTCATATAATCCTAGGTGGCAACTTATCCTAGGTAGCATCGTATAATTTTACGATTCTAAAGGAGTACGGTGCAACATTTTCCAAGAATATCATATGGATTTTTCCCTATTCCAGGTATGTTAAGGGTATCCCTTCTTACTTTTGGCATGATCTATACGTCACAAGTGAAACGAGCAAATGCACAGCTTCCATAAATTACTCTATTCGTAGAAATGCTAGAGATGTATATATTCTTATTCTCCTATGTGTCATATTATTCTATCATCTGTTCATGGGTCTCAAAATGTAAATTGGTAAAGTTTACTTCATGATGTTATTCATAGGCATAATGGTCTTATGATATACCGAGAGATTTTATTAACATATTTCATATGCATTTGTACATGCACATTGATCATGACCAGACGGCGTTATATACACGTATATATGTATGTATATATATGTATATGGGATAAGGGAAAGGTTATGGCGCTATATACGCACCACCACCTGATTAGCTGGTATACGTTGATGATTTGCCCACAGTGGCCGAGATGATATGATGGGATGCCCTCAGAGGCTTGATGATGTTATGAACACATGTACCTATGCACGACATGATATTCATATGCATATGCATGACACCATAAGTACTTCATGATTACGAAGTTATCCAGACTTACATGTTGAGTCATTTACTCTATATTTCTTCCATGTTTGTTATGTACTTATTCATGTTCCTTACATACTCGGTACATTATTCATAGTGGTGTCCCTTTTGCCTGGGGACACTGCGCTTCATGCTCGCAGGTCCCGATAGACAGATCGAGAGCCCTCCAAGTAGACTATCAACTCAGTGGATGATGTTGGTGCACTCCATTTTCTTCGGAGTTGCTCGTTTTGTTAGTATGATTTAGACGTGTAGTGTTTTATGTCGGGACTCTGTCCCGACCTTTATGAAAATTATATATTCTTAGAGGCTTGTAGATAGATGTCATGTACGTAAAAGATTGTATGGCCTTGTCGGCCTATGTTCCGTATACGAGTGGATATTTGGTCTTATAGTCCCGTATGGTATCTCACGTTGTATTCTACTTATCTCACGGCAGGTTTCCAGCTCAGTTATCTACGATAGTATGATACGTTATGTTAATACTCGGTTGAGTGAGGTACCGGGTGCCCGTTGCGGCCCATCAGTTTGGGTCGTGACAAAAGTGGTATCAGAGCAGTTCTGTCCTAGGGAGTCTACAAGTCGTGTCTAGTAGAGTCATATTTATGGGTGTGTCGTGCACCACACTTATAAGCAGGAGGCTACAGGGCATTTAGGACTGTCACTCTTTCTTCTTACTCTAGATCGTGTGGTAGAGCTCACTTATAGGAATTCAAATTCTGAACTTCTATTTTATTTGTAATAAGACGATTCCTACATTCAGAAAGACAATCGATAAGGGATATAGCCATGGACGTGTTGAGTTAGAGGAACTCAATTTTGCACATTGCTTATGATTACTAAATGTGAGGTCTTCAACAGATCATGCGTGTACTAAAAGGTGTAAGGTTCTTGGTAAGGAGCTTTTAGGAAAGGATACTTATCAACTATTACGGTAAAAATGAATCGGAAGTTAGACACAAGTTTCATCAAGCAAAAGAAGCAAGGTGAAGAAGGGTACGAGGTACCCAGTTAATAAAGATTATCACTATTTACCATTCAGGAAGGAAGATATAAGCATTTTAAGTTACCTTCAACAGTAACAAATGTACGTACAATCGGCCATGCCTATCTCAGTCATGCCCTATGGGAGCTAACGGATATAGCTTAAGATAAGGACATGATATCAGGATCCGGATGGGGTTAGAGTAACCCAAGATGATGGCGGGATTTCTTGCGTTAGTTGACATTTCCAAAGGATATTATAAATATGCTAACAAAATCTCCCTGTGAGACACCCAGATGGTACACTCTGAAATAATACAGCTAGATATGAGTACTATAAGAATAGGCACTGGAAGCCTTGAAAGGATAAATGTTATCTTAGTATGGTTCCCGTCCTAGTAAAGAAAGAATGTCAAGCAGCCCGAAGAGCCAGTAGACGGAGCAAGGGGAGAAGCAAAGGAATGTCATGTGGAGATCTTCAAAATAAAGTGGTAGACAGAAATGTTAGAAGAAAATGAGAAGAGAGTTAATGAAGCGTTATGAGTAAGATGTGATACATGGATGACAACGGAAAAAAATGATGAATGGCGGTATTATAGGATATATAGTCAAGTGAAGGAAAAGACGATAGGAGACAGGCCTTGAGACAACAAAAAATTGTAGGCCATAAAGTTATATCCTCATTTCGAGAAATAAGTTCATGACTCCAATGCGACTACCCGAAGGGAGAGTTAAACCCCAAAATAATAGAGATCGGTATGAGCTGGTGAATAAGATAAAGTAAACATGAATTGAGGATTTAGTGATTTGATAATGGTCGACATCATGAGAAATTCAAAGAATGGTCATTCAGGAAGACGCTTCCCTAAAGTAAGCAATGTGAGCAAAATTAAGCTTAAGAGACTATATGTGCCAGTTATAGTAATTGTCACCTCACAAGTAAAGAATTACGGTATCCTTAGTGCAAAAGGATTACCGCAAGGAGAGTAAATGTCATCGATGATGTGAAAGGACGCCAAAAAATGAAGAGGTAGAACATCTATAGGCAGATTGTTGTAGCAACTTTTAGTACTCCCCTAAATGGGGGAATATGGAATGACGTGACATTACGTCAGAATTAAGTGGTTCCAGTAATTATGGAATGGTAAAGGAAGAATTCGATAAAACAAAAAAGGGATGAGATTGCACTTATTCAAATCCTATAGTTATGCTACGGTACCTGAGAATTATGCAAACACGACGTCAGGGAAAAGAAGTAAGGGTTCCTGCCCGAGATATTATTAATAAATAAGGAGCCAGTGCGAGAGGCAAGTTAAGACAAATGAAATGACCCAAGAAAGATTACGCGGAATATTGATACGGGAATGGGCCAACAAGAAATTAGTAGTTAATTCAAGAAGAGCCTAAAAATGGCTAGACAAGAGAATACAGACAAATCAACAGATCATGCAAGATAAACATAGGGAACCCCAATACGGGGAATTCAGTCTCACAATTATGTCATCGTGATCCTTGAAAAATATCCATATAGGATTTGGGGAAGTTAAAAAGGTACTGTATGAGTGTTGCGGAAATAAAAGAAAGTGCCACCGTGAAGACAATCAAAATATTAGTTCAGGAGTAACCCTACAAGCACAAGAGCGTGGAGATAAGTAACTACGGGTAATTATAGGCGAGGGTGAACATCAAAAATTCCGCCAGGCGTACGATGTGATAAGTTCGCAGTCTTACAAGAGTCAGAGGATCCTCCCCCATAAATACCACGATGAAAGACTAGTTGAGGAAATTAAAAAAAAAGGCTCCAACTAAAGCACAACAACCTAAGGAGGAAATAATCGTGTAACAACAGTCTCACAACAACATTGGAAGCACTCCAAAGGAAAGTGGAACCTACTGCGGCTAATGAATGGGAAGTAAAAATTAAAAGTAATACTCGAGGTCATATGAGTTGCACGAAAACTCTGGCATGTGTGGGCACTAAGATAAGCTAAGTATGGACGCAACACGGGGGCAGAAAGATTAGGAAAAATAATAGCTTACCTTGAAAGAAAGCTAAGATGGAACGAAAGAAATTATTCGATCAATAATCTAGAGTTGGTTACGTTATGAATGCACTTAAGGGGGCATATACAGCCGTAGAAGATTCTGGTATACGTTAAAAGAAAGAATTGAGCCCAGGTCATAGACGAAGGATGGAATTATTAAAGGATTGGATCATGGATATTCCTCTGTGTCCATAAAAGGCTAAAGTAATTACTAATACCATGAACCGCAAATTAGGAGATAGCTTAAGCCTACATAAAGGCTGATCAGAAGAAGGAGGAAACTTAAGAGTTAGATCAACAAAGTAAATCACAAATCTGATTATTGGACCCAGAAAATTATAGAAATCGTGATTGAGCACATTACAGGGTCACTCTTAATATCAGAGGTACAAGAGGGATAGTACATCAACCATATTCTATGACGGCCTTATGATGAAACTGGTCAGAAAAGTACCAGCCTCATAACAAGTCAATACGAAGCTCCCGCCGAGTTGTGTATGCACCAGAGGTGCAAGTATTGGACGTAAATTACACCTAGGTGGAAGGGAAGTCATAAAAGATAGAAGATACGTTGCGAGATTTTAAGGTAATGTAAAGGTGAACAATGTATGAGATACTCAAAGGCAGAAGATCGTGAATAGTCCATACCTCGGATAAAAAGCTAGAAGTGCAGGGATTTAGTATCTAGGAATAATAGCGGCATCGTCAGTAGCATAGCTTCCAACCTACGGTCTTGGTAACGAAAAGCCTGACTAAAAGAGTAAAGAAGAGTTAGAGATGATGTGATGTCCACTTGATGTTCCAGAAAATACATGGGAATTGATCGCAAGATAAATATGATAGGACGACAAGGTCTTAGAAAGAAAAGAGTAAGGATAAGGAGAAGGCAAGTGAGAAGGTGACGAAAATGGATAAGTCCTTGGGATTAAGCCTGTGAAAACAAAGGAGCTGATGGTTCCTCTAAGTTATAGAAAGCTCAATATAGCCTGAATGAACTCAAAGGAGTCTAAGACTAATAGCATTTAGAAGAGATGGAATGTTGTAGAATGGGGGTGTGATTATGATAGATAAAGGATGACATTTGGGCCGTCGATTGAGTAATGATCTGTCGAAGAAAAGAAAGGGAGATCATGAATTTGGCAGGATTAAAATACCCACGTAAGGTGAATAACATTGGGATGCGGTGAAATATGGTTATGGAAGTGTAATATCGTATCATCCAGGTGGATCAAAAAAAATCACTCCAAGTATTCCATGATGCAACATAAACCCTAGTGGCAATATATTACGTAAGAAATTTCAAGTTATCAATGGATGGTTGTAGATCAACCTTGAGGTGAATCAACAATGGATGGGTAAGAATTGCAAAGTACGAGATGAGATTGGGCCATCAGTCTTAAAATGAATAGTAATGAAGAACGTTAAAACATTTAGCGTTATGCATATAGGATAAGCAATGAGAGTAACATGGAGTTCGGTAGCCGACCTCGGTATCGATAGATAGATGTAATAATTTTGGTATAATATCGCCTACTTAGAGGTAGTAAATCTAATGACGCCCAGAGGGACAACTTGACATAATTTCTTATATGTTCACAAACTGAAGCCTAGAGATTGGCTAAAAGCTAGAAAAGAAGAAAAGATTCAGGCGCTCATACAAAGTTAGAGCCATAAAGGCAACATGATAGTAGGTAGCAACAATTATGAGATTAGAAAGATTCCAACTACAAGTCGTGGTGTGAGAAAGAGTCTTAAAGGGGGAAAGCCCTGGCCTTTGGGATTCATTCACAGAACAGTCGCCTAGATGGCAAGACGAGTACTAAAGTATTTGCAAGACCTATGGGTTATGAGAATGATAAGAGAATCAGTCAACATTCGAAGATGAATTTTCCAAAGGAGGGAATGATGTTACGCCCCATAATATTGCGTCGGTATTACGTCCTGTAGTATTATATTACGATGCTGCTACGTCTCGCAGTATTAAATTACGACGATGTTGCACCCTGTAGTATTGTACATTGAATTTGTCGTAAGGTAATTGACATTAGCCCAAGGAAGGAGATTATTTGGAGATTATATGGATTATGCTATTTTAAAAAAATGATGAGTAAATTCGTGAAGGTGAGAGGGGAAGCAAGTCAAAAAAATGAATTTTACGTCAAAGGTTTGACATATCGAGAGAAAATATGGGTCGAGCGTTAATACTCAATATTTATGGACTAGTGCTATACAAGGCACTACATGACCATGCGTGTAAGGTGTACAAGGTATGTTAAAAGAGAGTAATATTTTAAGTAAGTTGAGACAATTCTTAATTATGCGGGTAATTGGTTAATTACCGGATAGCGGGATATTACCTAATTAAAAACTTTGGATAATTATCAAGGGAAGAACTCGGCAGCACAAGATAGCCACATAAAATGACTAAGTAGTCATATAATCCTAGGTTGCAACTTATCAAAGCCCTCGACATAAGTCAAAATGTCAAAGAGTATCGGAAAAGAAAGGTTGGAACTTTCAAAGAGAAAACAAGGAAAACAGAATGATGGGAAACATAAAATGAAAAAAGTGAATAAGGTATAGGAATGGGTTTTCTCCCGCATCAATATTTTTGTCAACTTATCTTAATGAACTTCCTTTGAAAGCTTAGATGGATGAGAAAGGAAGACATGAAAATTAATTTGTTTGGAATTTTAATATTATACCGTACGGGAGAATATGAATAGGCTCCACTATATCTTTTTCTCGTTTTCTACTTAAGATTATGAGGTTTGGTACAAAAGAAATGAATTTTCCTACAAAGTTCCTACAACTAGAGACATTAGCGTTCTTGCAAATCCAAAACGTTAGCAATTAAGGCGTGAAGAAAGATTTCTTGGCACAGTAGCAACGTATAATTTTGCGATTCTAAAGGAGTATGGTGCAAACTTTTCCCAGAATATCATACGAATTTTTCCCTATTCCAGGTATGTTATGTCACGCCCCAAAATTGAGGGACGAGACCGGCGCCTAACTGAATGAACCCGATCAAGCGAACCTGATTTGCCTTTCCTATCCCACGCGTTACCCCGTGATTTCAATATACATTATTCATGTGAAATAGCTGTTTATAACTTAAGCATAAACTTACAACTTGAATTCATTTCTAATCTTTATCATTACCAACAGATGATACCAAGTCTTACAAATTTAATACAAGATTAACAACGTGGACCACGATTCCGAATCGTACGCTTACTACCCAAAATACACATGTACATTACCCACATTGTGTCTATGGAGCCTCTATGATTACAAAAGATTTATATAATACTTTCCGGCAACAAGGCCCCGGCTATACCTTACACTACACAATAAACTCAAAATAAGGCGACATGAGCCACACGTGGCCCCGGGAGGAAGTGGGGCTCACCAGAACAACTGACGGAAAGGAGGGGAGGCACTATTGACGGTGGGCTGAATTACCTGCTGTAAAACCACCTACATTCATAAAAGAAAATGTAGCGCCCCGGAAAAAGGGACGTTAGTACTGTGGAATAGTACTAGTATGTATGAACAAACTTTATCCCAAGTACAATCAAATAATATACGGATAAGAGACAGTAATAGAACCAATCAATCAATGCACGTGGAAAGAAGCAACAAAAATCAACAAGTTTCACAATCTCTCCTTTTTCCCTTTCAACATCACCATATTCAAGAGTTTCCCAGATTTTCATTTCAACAGTGAAAATGATCACATTCCATCCTTATTACCTCGGTCACCCTTATTACCTCACATCATAGATTTTCATTTCAATAGTGATAATGATCACATTACATCCTTATTACCTTGGCCTCCCTTATTACCTCGGCCACCCTTATTACGTCGGCCACCCTTATTACCTCACCTCTCATTATCCTTATTAGTTCGTGTTGCGGCGCGCAACCCGATCCCACCCGAGAATCATATTTCGTAACAACAACCACAAACAATCAATCACAAGAATTCTTCCTTTCAAGGAACACAAGTTCATATCAACAATTTGCTATCTGAGCTCGAGGCACAATGACTCTCACCAAGCAGTGATTCATGTACACGGTGTTACCATAATCGTTCAACTCATTTACATCATTTCACAATACCCTTTTTTATTACTTACCACGCACGGTTTTTAGCCATCATATACATTCCCACACTTGGGCACATTAACATTATTTCATTCATTAACACATACTTTCATATCGATACCCTCAAGCTTTTACGAGCTTTGCACATAATAAGATAGGCACATCAAAACACCTTTCACAATCTCATATAGCACGGTAGTATAGCAATCAACTAGGACGATCAGAGAATAGAATCTTACGTCTCAACACATTTGAACAATCAATTCACGTATTTTCAAACAAGGTACTCATATCGTATACTCGGACCCAACAAGAGGATTCTTCAAAGGTTAAAGTTAGCCATACATACCTGGGGTTGAAATCCCTTTTTTAACTTTTCCTCACAAATCACCGAACCGACTAGTACCGTCAATCTAGTTCACAATTAAACATATTCAACTCAAAATTGGAAATCATGCATACAATTTGAACTCTTTTAAGCATTTTATTGAACGCTATGTGACCTCATTAAATCAACACCCCTTCCTTGTGAACTTTACCCCAACCCTGTCCCTTTACTAGATTATGGACATTAATGAGCATGCATGCAAGGTATCAACTTATATTTTCAAGAATAAATTTATGAGAGTCCCCTTTTGTTTAAAACCTGAAAACTAATGGAAAGGGGTTGGGTATTCTTACATGTTAGAATGAAGAAGAAGATGATTACTCGAAATTTCCAGGTCTGAGTGACTTTGAAAATCCAATCGATAAATATGAAGCTTTCGCTCTCAAGAACCCTCTCTCTAATTTTGTTCAGAAAATGGTTAAAAATGAAGGGGAGAGGTGTTTTAATGAACTAGGGTCGGGTTTTAAAATTAGAAAAATAGGAGCCCGACACAAGAATGCGGTAAGGAATGCGATCGCATTCCTTACATGCGGTCCGCAGAATCGACCGCAAAATCGCCCTCAAGATAGGCCAAAATCAAAAATAATCTGCCAGGTATGCGACCATTATGCGGTCCGCCTACATGTTATGCGATCGCATAGTGCGTCGCATAACCTCCCTCCCAAAAATCAAAGGCAACAATGCGACAGTTATGCGGTCCGTAGAACCGAAATGCGATCGCATATTGGACCGCATAGTTGTCCTCAAATGGGGCAGTGATCTGCCTGTGTATGTGACCATTATGCGGTCCGCATACACGTTATGAAATCGCATAAGTGCGTCGCATAACGCCTACTTTCTGGAAAATTTTATTCTTTAAGTCCCGGGGTACTATTTACTCAATTTAGGTCCGTTTTAAAATTTTCCACAATAAANCGTCCTCGAATGAGGATTTTGGAAATCAATTAGTTTTGAAAGCATGATATGAAACTTCCAGATTTTCACTAACTCCAATATTTCAGAAAAATTTCGCCAGAGTTCCCTTTGTGATTAGACCTATCTACATGTCAGAGAGACCTCGAAACACATTTCCATGCACCATTACACAGTTTTAATCACCCAATAACTCACACACAACGTTTTTACCTCAATAATTTGCAAATATTCAATCATTTTGTCAACTACACATAGCTCATTCTTCTTATACCACAAATTTGCACATGATTCATATTCTTGCACATAACTTGGTCATTTTAATAATTCCCATACAACCCAATCACCTCAATATACCATATTCATTTCAATTAATCATTACCAACCTACATTACTATTAATCACTTACCTAACACATACGTTCCACAAAACTTTCGTTTACTTCGAGGGTTGCACACTACCCAAATAGTAACAACAGGTTCAGTTTTAGCACACATTGGGAAATTACAACAAGGCAATTAGGGGAAGATGGGGTGATTTTGNCTATCAAGAATAGCAACCGGAACCCCTTCATACGATAATTTTTCATTAACCTCAATAGTCTCAACTGGCACGATGGCTGATGGATCTCCAACCACTTTCTTCAACATAGACACATGGAACACCGGGTGCACTAATGACAATTCAGGGGGTAATTCCAATCAATAAGCCATTTTTCCTATCCTTTGAGCAATCCGATACGGCCCGACATACCTTGGGCTCAATTTCCCTTTCTACCCAAACTGCATCACTCCCTTCATGGGAGATACCTTCAAGAATACCCAATCATCTACTTGGAATTCCAAATCTCTTCGACGAACGTCCGCATAGGATTTTTGACGGCTTTGAGCGGTTTTCATCCTCTCTTGAATGACTCTGACTTTTTCCAATGCCTGGTGCACAAGATTTGGCCCTACCAATTCTGCTTCATCAACCTCGAACCACCCAATCGGAGATCTACACCTTCTCCTGTACAATGCCTCAAATGGGGTCATTTGAATACTAGCGTGAAAGTTGTTATTGTAAGCAAATTCAATAAGCGGTAAATTATCATCCCAACTACCCTTGAAGTCCAACACACAAGCCCGTAACATATCTTCAAGCGCCTGAATTGTCCGCTCTGCTTGACCATCAGTCTGTGGATGGAAAGCTGTGCTGAGATGGAAAGCTGTGCTGAGATTTACCTGCGTGCCCAAACCTTGCTGAAATTTCCTCCAAAAATTAGTCGTGAACTGGGCTCCTCGATCTGAGATAATAGAAACTGGAGTACCATGAAGCCTGACTATTTCCTTGATATACAACTGAGCGTACTGTTCTGCAGTATCGGTGGACTTGACTGGCAAGAAGTGAGCTGATTTCGTGAGTCGATCCACTATCACCCAAATCGAGTCGAACATGCGCTGAGTGCGAGGTAACCCTACCACTAAATCCATGTTGATCATTTCCCATTTCCACATTGGAATTTCCATAAGCTGAGTTAACCCACCGGGCCTCTGATGCTCGGCCTTCACCTGCTGACAATTCAGACATTTATATACAAAGTCTGACACACCTCTCTTCATACTTCTCCACCAATAAACTTCCCGGAGATTTTGATACATTTTCGTAGAACCTGGGTGCACGGAATACCTGGAAGTGTGAGCTTCCGCCATCACCCTCTCCCGATGATTATCCACATCAGGAACACATAGCCTTCCCTGGCACCGTAAAACACCATCATCGCTACCGAGTGAAAATGCCAAAATTTTGCTATTCAAAATTGCCTCCTTCAACTGCGCCAATGATGGATCCATATACTGCTTTTTCCTTGACTTCCGCTACAAGTGATGATTCCGCCCCATTATGCACCATAATATTTCCCCCGTTTGAGGTCTAGAGACAAACCCCCAGACTGGCCAATTGATAAATCTCCCGAGCCATAGGCCTCTGATCCACTTTCAAATGAGCCAAACTAACCATAGACTTCCGACTGAGAGCATCGGCCACCACATTCGCGTTCCCTGGATGGTACAAAATGTTCATATCATAATCCTTAAGCAATTCTAACCATCATCGCTGCCTTAAATTCAACTCCTTCTGCTTAAACAAATATTGGAGACTCTTGTGGTCTAAGAACACGTCCACATGGACCCCATACAAATAATGCCGCAAAATTTTTAATGCAAACACAACTGCCGTGAGTTCTAAATCATGCACCGGGTAATTCTTCTCGTGATTCTTGAATTTCCTGGAAGCATAGGTTATAACCTTCACGTGTTGCATCAACACACATCCCAAACCAACCCTTGAAGCATCGCAATAAACCACAAATCCCTCTGTGCCTTCTGGCAAAGTTAACACCGGTGTCGAAGTCAATTTTGATTTCAACTCCTGAAAGCTCTTCTCACAAGCGTCATACCATTAGAACTTAATTTCTTTCTGTGTCAATTTAGTCAATGGGGAGGCGAAGATAGAGAATCCCTCCACAAACCTCCGATAATACCCAGCTAGACCCAAGAAACTGCGAATCTATGTCGGGTCGTTGGTCTAGGCCAATCCTTCACTGCTGTGATCTTCTGGGGATCAACCTTAATCCCTTCTCTGGAAACAACATGACCCAAAAATGCGACTGACTCCAACCAAAATTCACATTCTGAAAACTTGGCATACAATTGGTGCTGATGAAGAGTCTGCAGAACTGCCCTGAGGTGATTAGCATGATCCTCCCGACTTCGCGAGTAGACAAGGTCATCAATAAAAAAAATCACGAAGGAGTCAAGAAACGGTTTGAAAACCCGATTCATAAGATCCATGAAAGCTGCTGGAGCATTGGTTAGTCCAAAGGACATTACAAAATATTTAAAATGGCCATAACGAGTTCTGAAAGAGGTCTTAGAAATATCCTGCTCTCTGATCTTCAACTGGTGATACCCCGACCGTAAATCAATTTTGGATAAAAACCTCGCACCCTGAAATTGGTCGAACAACTCATCTATCTGAGGCAATGGATACTTGTTTTTGATAGTGACTTTGTTGAGCTGTCAATAATCAATACACATCCGAAGCGACCCATCCTTCTTCCTGACGAAAAGAACCGGAGCGCCCCATGGCGACACACTCGGCCGAATGAACCCTTTCTCTAATAAGTCTTTCAACTGCTCCTTTAACTCCTTCAACTATGTTGGCGCCATTCTGTATGGTGGAATAGATATTGGCTGTATATCTGGAAATACATCAATCCCGAAAGCGATCTCTCTATCTGGCGGAATCCCTGGAAGCTCGTCCGGAAATACTTCAAGAAACTCATTCACGACTGGGACGGACTCAGGGGCAGACACTTCTGAAGTGGTGTCCGCAATTCGGACCAAATGATAAACACACCCCTTTTTAATCATCTTTGAGGCCTTAAGGTAGGAAATGAACCTACCCTTTGGCGCCACACCATTCCCTTTCCACTCAACAACTGACTCATTAGGGAACTCCAGTCTCATAATTCTGGTTCGGCAGTCGATTTTATCAAAGCATGAGTAAAGCCAATCCATTCCCATGATGACATCAAAATCTACCATCCCAAGTTCGATAAGATCGGCCGTGGTATCTCGACCGCACACCGTGACAACATAATTCTTATAGACTCGCGCGGTTGTAATAGAATCACCAACCGGAGTCGACACAGAGAACGTCTCATGAAGTTGTTCGGGTTCTATCCCAAAACATGAAGAAATAAATGGGGTAACATATGACAAAGAGGACCCTGGATCAATAAGAGCATAAACACCAAGTGCTTGAACAGTTAGAATACCTGTAATAACATCTGGAGAAGCCTCCGCACTCTGGCGACCACTCAAAGCATAGAAGCGACTTGGTCCACGTCTACCACGAGCTCCACCTCTAACTGCACCATGCCCTGCTGGAGCTGGAGGACGCACTAAAGATGCGGCGACTGAAGAACTGGACAGTTGAACGAAACCACTACCCATTCCCTGAATGGGTGCACTGCAATCCCGTCGAATATGACCTCTCACCCCACACCCGTAGCATACTGGGATATCCAAGTAACAAGGCTCGGTATGGAACCTCCCACACTTAGGGCATGGAGCCATTCTCTGCTGCTGGAACCTCCCTCCTGGACGACCAGACTGATGGGGTCTCCTACTGTCTGATCCTGGTCCCCAACGACTGCTCTGTTGATAACAGTGCAGTGATGGCGGTGCACTGGATGAGGACTAAGCATAAGACTGGGATGGCCCTGATGGTCCTCTCCCCTGAACTGGTCTCCCTCCTCCAACTGAACTCCCCGAGTGGCCCGCTGACCGGGACCTGCTAATACTCTCCCTCTCCGACCTTATCTTCAATTTTCTAGCTTCCGTGACCTGGGTGAATCCCACTATCTTACCATAGTTCATGTCTGAGTGCAAGGCAGCTGTAGTAGCTTCATTCACAACCAAGGGACTGAGGCCCTAAACAAACTGTCGAACTCTGGCACCCATAGTTGATACCAACTGAGGAGCGTACTTGGACAACCTCATGAACTCCATGTGGTACTCCCACACACTCATATTACCCTACTTGAGAACTTCAAACTCCGTAGCACGGGATGCCATAGCCTCGATAGGCAAGAAGTGATCCACGAAAGCATCAATGAACTCATCCCATCTCGTCGGAGGGTTTCCCTCCCCACGGGAATTCTCCCACATCTCGAACCATGAATACGCTGCTCCCCTCAGCCTGTAAGATGCTAACTCAACCCCCTCTGTCTCCGTAGCCTTCATAACCTGAAGCGTCTTGCACATCTCATCTAGAAAATCCTACGGATCGGCCTCTGGATCAATGCCTGAAAACTCTGGAGGGGCCAACCGCAGAAACTGGTTGACCCTGGAACCGGCAGAATCTTCCTGTCCGCTAGAAGGCGCAGGGGCAGCATGAGATCTTTGGGCCTGAGAGGCCACTAACTGAGTCAACATATGAACAGCTCCCTTGAGGACCCCATTAGAAGTACCGGAACCTAAAGCTGGAATCGAAGAATGATCAGGAATACCAGCGGAAGGGGTTGCAGCACACTCCGCCGCAGCCGGAATAGGAACACTCTGGTCTGGAATTGAAATGCCAGGTGGATTCAAGGTCGGGGATTCGCTCTCACCCGCACCATCAGGTACAAAATTCACAACCACGCTTAGGGTGGCATTGGCCTCTAGGCCGAGTCGAGCTCTCTTCTTTGGTGCCATTACTGAAAATTTCGGAATAATGCATGAGTTAGACAACAATGTTTTCACTTTCCACTTCACCGCACGATATATAATAACAATGAAAAGGGTGTTTCCTAATTGTCCATGTAGCCACCTAATTATAGATGTGGTCGACAACACACCGATAAAAAGGGCTCTACTAGACACGGCTCCGAGACATCCTAGGACACTTTAAAAACCTTAGGCTCTGATACCATGTTTGTCACACCCCAAAATTTAGGGACGATACCGGCGCCTAACCAAATGAACCCGGTCAAGCGAACCTGATTTACCTTTCCTATCCCACGCGTTACCCCGTGATTTCAATATACATTATTCATGTGAAATGGCCATTTATAACTTAAGCATAAACTTACAACTTGAATTCATATCTACTCTTTATCGTTACCAACATATGATACCAAGTTTTAAAAGTTTCATACAACATTAACAACGTGGACCACGATTCCGAACCGTACGCTTACTACCCAAAATACACATGTACATTACCCACATTGTGTCTACGGAGCCTCTACGATTACAAAAGATTTATATAATACTTGTCGGCAACAAGGCCCCGGCTATACCTTACACTACACAATAAACTCAAAATAAGGCGACATGAGCCACACGTGGCCCCGGGAGGAAGTGGGGCTCACCAGAACAGCTGAAGGAAAGGAGATGAGGCACTACTTACGGTGGGCTGAATTACCTACTATAGAACCACCTACATTCATATAAGAAAATGTAGCGCCCTGGCAAAAGGGATGTTAGTACTGTGGAATAGTACTAGTATGTATGAACAAACTTTATCCCAAGTACAATCAAACAATACACAGATAAGAGACAGTAATAGAACCAATCAATCAATGCACGTGGAAAGAAGCAACCAAAATCAACAAGTTTCACAATCTCTCCCTTTTCCCTTTCAACATCACCATATTCAAGAGTTTCCCAGATTTTCATTTCAACACTGATAATAATCACATTCCATCCTTATTACCTCGGCCACCCTTATTACCTTGGCCACCCTTATTACCTCATATCATAGATTTTCATTTCAATAGTGATAATGATCACATTACATTCTTATTACATCGGCCTCCCTTATTACCTCGGCCACCCTTATTACGTCACCTCTCATTATCCTTATTAGTTCGTGTTGCGACGCGCAACCCGATCCCACCCGAAAATCATATTTTATAACAACAACCACAAACAATCAATCACAAGAATTCTTCCTTTCAAGGAACACAAGTTCATATCAACAATTCGCTATTTGAGATAGCACAATGACTCTCACCAAGCAGTGATTCATGTATACGGTGTTACCATAATCGTTCAACTCATTTACATCATTTCACAATACCCTTTTTCATTACTTACCAGGCACGATATTTAGCTATCATATACATTCCCACACTTGGGCACATTAACATTCTTTCATTCATTAACACATAATTTCATATCGACACCCTCGAGCTTTTACGAGCTTTGCGCATAATAAGATAGGCATATCAAAACACCTTTCACAATCTCATATAGCACGGTAGTATAGAAATCAACTAGGACGATCAGAGAATAGAATCTTATGTCTCAACACATTTCAATAATCAATTCAGGTATTTTCAAACTAGGTACTCATATCGTATACTCGGACCCAACAAGAGGATTCTACAAAGGTTAAAGTTAGCCATACATACCTTGGGTCGAAATCCCTTTTTTAACTTTTACTCACAAATCACCGAACCGACTAGTACCGTCAATCTAGTTCACAATTAAACATATTCAACTCAGAATTGGAAATCATGCATACAATTTGAACTCTTTTAAGAATTTTATTAAACGATATGTGACCCCATTAGATCACCACCCCTTCCTTGTGAACTTTACCCCAACCCTGTCCCCTTACTAGATTATGGACATTAATGAGCATGTATGCAAGGTATCAACTTATATTTTCAAGAATCAATTCATGAGAGTCCCCTTTTGTTTAAAACTTGAAAACTAATGGAAAGGGGTTGGGGATTCTTACCTGTTAGAATGAAGAAGAAGATGATTACTCGAAATTTCCAGGCCTGATTGACTTTGAAAATCCAGTCGCTAAAGATGAAGCTTTCTTTCTCAAGAACCCTCTCTCCCCTCTCTCTAATTTTGTTCAGAAAATGGTTAAAAATGAAGGGAAGGGGCGTTTTAATGAACTGGGGTCGGGTTTTAAAATTAGAAAAATAGGAGCCCGACACAAGAATGTGGTTAGGAATGCGATCGCATTCCTAACATGCGATCCGCAGAATCGACCGCAGAATGGCCCTCAAGATGGGCCAAAATCGAAAATAATATGCCCAGGTATGCGACCATTATGCGGTCCGCATACATGTTATGTGATCGCATAGTGCGTCGCATAACCTCTCTCCCAAAAATCAAAGGCAACAACGCGACAACTATACGGTCCGTAGAATCGAAATACGATTGCATATTGGACCGCATAGTTGTCCTCAAATGAGGCAGTGATCTGCCCGTGTATGCGACCATTATGCGGTCCGCATACACGTTATGCGATCACATAGTGCGTCGCATAACGCCTACTTTCTGGAAAATTTTATTCTTTAAGTCCTGGGGTACTTTTTACTCAATTTAGGTCTGTTTTAAAAAATTTCACAATAAAAACAACTCGAGGACTCATTCGGGCATTATTTAAACAATAAAAGTTTACGGGTCTTTACATGTTAAGCCTATCCGTTCATACGTTTGGCATGATCTATATGACACAAGCAAAACGAGCAAATGCACAGCGTCCATAAATTACTCTATTCGTAGAAATGCTAGATATGTATATATTCTTATTCTCCCATGTGTCATATTATTCTATCATCTGTTCATGGGTCTCAAAAATACGTAAATTGGTAAAGCTACTTCAGGATGTTATTCATAGGCATAATGGTCTTATGATATATGATGCGTGGCTAGAATTCATGATTTTAAGCATTATATACCTTGAATTTTATGTGCTTTAATGATAAAATACACGTCGTATGTGCCTAATAGGGTTTATTTTATATGTAGGTGAATTGGAAATGGAAACAGGGCTAAACGGATGCAAATACGTCGGAAAATACGCGAAAGGGGACACCCGGGCGATAGCCGGGCGACAGAGCCAAACAGCCTGGCCCAGCCTGGCCTTAGCCAGGCGTTAGAGCCCTAACGCCAGGGGGGGCCTGGCGTTAGCCAGGCGTTAGAGCCCTAACGCCAGGGCCTGCCTGGCCTTACCCAGGCGTTTGGGCTGAAATGCCAGGGTCCCGGGACGGCCAGAAATCGAGTTTTGACGGGTTTTAAGTGTTTCCAAGTTAGAATAGAAGTCTTTAACACGTTTAGGGTTCATCCTAAACATATAAATAGACCCAAAAACATCACATTAAGGGA
>ML384698.1:0-191477 GCA_005239525.1 Nicotiana knightiana | reverse complement strand
TTTGACTGGAGTGTCGTGATAGATCCAATCCTGAGTGAGTTATGTGCCAAGTGTGTGTGAGGTTTGTATGTTATTCTGTGCATTGCATTTGATGTCTAGAACTTGCCCCGTGTGTGTGCAACGCGAAATAGAATTTTTGTTCAGTCTTGGAAGTGATATAGGTATTTCTTTGTTGAGCGAGATATATATATTTTACCCACCTAATTGTTATGTATCGTAGTTAACCTCGTTGAGCCTATAATCCTGTTTCTTTGGCAACCACATTACAAGCCATACCCCTTTGTTTGAATCAATCATACATTTGAACCTTGTCACCTCTCATAAGCACTGAAAATGTTATGAAATATAGAAAAATTAAAGTGTGGGGTGGTAGGTTGGTTTTTTAGGGGAATAATTGAAATAAGGAGAAAGGTGCACTGTTTTGAAAAATTAAGAGTCACTTAGGAAAAAAAAAGAGCAAAAGAAAAAAAAATAGTTGTATGGTTGTGAAAGAAAAATATATGTGGTGACTCTTGATGTAATTGTGCTTAAAGAAGTATGGGGTATTAACATTGATGTGAAGGTGGAGTTGGTTTAATATAAGTGTGAGGTTGAAAAGCTAAAGTATGTGCATTAAAGTGCTTAGGGAGGTGTAGTCCCTCTTATATCCAAATGTATCCGACCCGTCCCGCAGCCTACATTACAACCAAATAAAGTCCTACTTGATCCTAGACTGAATGAGCTCGATTAGTAGAGTAGTACACTACGGGCAAGCCTATGGTGCATCTTGTGTGGCATATGAATATTATTTTTGAGAGCGAGTGAATTCTTTCTATCTTGACTTCCTAAATGTTCTTAAATTTTTTTGTGTGAGGAACTAGCTCTTTGATTTGGCGAGGGCACATGATTCATGAAGGAAAGGTAATGTTGTTGACCTCTAAGTTAGAGTAGTTGGTGAATAAAGCATGGTATTTGTGAGTGAACTATTNATTCTTGGTATAACGTGTTAAGGGATTTGCTTAATAAGTTGTGTACATGAGTATAGTTTGATTGCTCGAGGACGAGCAAATGTTTAAGTGTGGGGTTTTGATGCGAGGCTAAAATTCATGGTTTAAATTGTTATATGCCTTACATTTTATGTGCATTAATGATAAAAATACACTGTGTATGTGCATAATGGAGTTTATTTCATGTGTAGGTGCATTTGAGATGGAAACCGAGCTAAATGGATGCAAATACATCAAAAATACGCTTAAGAGTCGAAAAGGAAACACCCGAGCGTTAGCCGGGCGTTTGACCCCTAAAGCCAGGCTTTCCCTGGCGTTAGTGGGGCGTTTGGCCCCTAAAGCCAAGCTGACCCTGGCGTTAGGGAGGACTTTGGGCCCTGACGCCAGGCCTGCCCTGGCTTTAAGGGGGCGTTTGAGCCCAAACTCCTGGGTCCCGAGGTCCGGTCAGTTCCGAGTTTTAAAGAGTTTAAGTGTTTCCCGGTTGGAATAGAAGTGTCCTACATGTTTAGGGTTTGTCCTAAATATATAAATAGACCCCAAAACACAACTTGAAGGGGGATTCGAAAGGGAAGGAAGCCATTGAAGTGAAGAAAAACCTGTGGATTACTACTCAGTGAAGAAAACATTGATTTTCATAGCTTTTACTTATTGTTTTGTAGTTCAATTATGCAAGTTATTTTAGAATTAATTCTTATGAATATGAGTACCTATGTTTCTTAATATAGGGTTTTGGTAGCACCCGTTGGAGGATAAACTTATTGTGATATTAATATAGTTTTGATTGGTTGATTAATTTCTATTTGTTCAACTACGTTCTTGTTGTAGTTTATTGAAAGGGCCCTCAATTAGCTGTGCCTATTTAGTATGTATCTACTTGAGAGAGTGAATTTTAGGTAGTTGTTTGAAAAACATCACTCCCGGAGTATAGACTAAAGTCACAACCGAGGGTTTAGAAGTTGGATTAGAAATAACGACACTTCGGGTGCAATCTAAAGTGAACTGTAATGCAATCTAGCTAGCGTAACTTGAGAGAGTGCGTCTAGTAAATTATCATAATTACTTGAGAGAGATTTATGGTAGATAGAGTGTTCATGATTGATAGAGACAACTAATCAAACTATAAGAAGTATCCAGAAGGAAGTTCACCAACGGGGGAAACCATAACCTTATACCTTTATCATAATTGTTTACAACACATTGTTAGTAATTGCTAGTTACTGTTATTGTCAGTAGAATTAGTAAAACATCACCAATTTATACTAAAAAAATGTCTTGAGAGAATTGATTGAGTAAAAGATGCGTATTCTAAAGACTTGATTGATACGTAAATACCCTTTGGGATCGACTCTGGGCATAATACCTCGGATTATGTTTGCAATGCCCGTTTAGTCTTTTATTAGACATAGTTGAGCGTGATCAAGGTATAAAGATGATATTTTGGGTCGAGTACCCCGTTTTACTGATACTCCTGAGGGGATTTTGAGAGGTTCTGACTGAGTGAGGCCGAGGGCCTGATTGTGAGGATATGATACGCCACGAGGTGGCTTGATATTAGCGCTTGGACTGAAGGAGCCCATCCAGAGTCTGTACACACCCACAGTGAGCGCTGGTACCTACTGAGTGCGACTGCTGAGTGCTGAGTGCCCAGTGACAAGTGATTAGGAGGCATGAGTGACAGTGAGGTTCCCCGAGGGGCGATTTATGATTCATGTTTTTTCCCGAGGGGCTACTTATGATTTATTTCATTTTGTACTAAATCTTTGGTTATTTTTATTTCAAAAATTGTTGGAAAATACATTCTTCAAAGGATTTTATTGAAGTTGGATTTTAAGGCATGTTGATTTCATATATCTATGTATATACTGTTGGAAAGAAAGGTTGTGCATATTGTGAACTGATGATTTTGATTTTTATGTGTTTCTTGCTGCTTAGACTTGATATATTTTCATTACTATTGAGTTGGCATACTCACATTACTCATTGCACCCCTGTGTGCAGATACAGGTGCTGATACTGAGCGTTAGACATCTAGTCCGTGCAGAGCCGGAGTTTAGGATATAGAGGTAGTTGTTCAGCGTCCGCAGTATCTTTGTTTTCCCTTTTTATGTTGTACCTAGTTATTCGTTCGGAGGTTTTGTATTATAATAGTATACCTTTTGGCATATTTCTTAGATGCTCATGACATGTTGACTCCGGGTTTTGGGGATGGTTGTTTAACTGTTTATTTGCCAAATGGATTCAGTAATTCTATATACTTTTATGAAATGTTGAAAATGGTTCGGATTTTGGAAAGAAATTGTAATTATGTAATTATTGGCTAGCCTAGTTCCACGATATGCTCCATCACGGCCGGTTTTGGATTTTGGGGTCGTGACACTTAGTGTCAGTTTAAAGTTACAAGACACTTACGTGTAAGTACGTGTAAGACGTTATAAAGCTTAGTTTCATAACATTACAAAATTTTGTTTCTTCCTAAAATCCTATTCAAGACATTTTCAAACCAGAATTGGTTTCATAGACATTACGGTCCAAATTCCATCTAGCAATATTTCAATAAAATTCTTGCAACCAAAAAATTCCAATGAGAATTGTTAGAACCATAGCAACATAAAATTTTGCAGTTATAAAGGAGTACGGTGCAATATTTGTCAAGAATATTATACGGATTTTTCCCTACTCCGGATATGTTGAGGCTAAGCCCTTTCTTCATTTTGGCATGATCCAAGTAACAATACGTAAACATAATGCTATTTCATAAGTCTTTCTACTCTTTGCAGTTAAGGATGTCTATGTTATTCATTCACGTAAAAGTGACACAAGTTTTTGATTCAGATACCGTCACATGCATATGGAAGTACTTCCTTCCATTTAAGGTTTCAATCATTTGAATGTGTGCTGTATATTCACTAGACTGTGATGATCTATACATTTCAATAAGGTTGGAAACTTGTACTAATCATCAAGCTTAGTCTTTCATGAAATTGAAGGGTTTTAGATTTTACTTATATTTTCTACTTTAGTTATCCAAACTCAGTTTAATTTGGATTTTAAGAAATTTCATAAGAAACTTCGCAGCCTAATGGTTAAGATGGATTATAATTTGTCCTGGTTCTGCTAAACTTTCTTTAGTGCTTATGCATGAAGGTCGATTCTGTTGATCTGTATGTTAAAGAAAAAAAATGTTTCTGTTGCTAAATGCTACTTGCAGGAGTGGCAATAAGGTGCTCCACTATTTTGGTTTTACATGATAAGATGAGTTGTCTTCTTTCAAAATAGTCAATGTAGCAGTAGTCCTTGATTAATAGTGGCTGATGGTTGATCAATTTGCAACTGATAGATAGAAATACTAGAATTTTGCAAGTTCGTCAAAAGGTTGTAGCCTAATTTGCTGACTAGTAGTCATAAAAGCATGTCGAAGTATCTTTCTAGTTCCCTGTTGAGGTATTTGATAAAGATGTTAATATTAATAGTATTGTGATATACGCATCTTCATTTACCACCAGTTGGACAGTTATACATTACTATTTACCACCGGTAAGGCAGTTACGCATTTACCACCGAGCTACGGCCGGTCAAGCAGTAACCACTGATCAGTTGGGCAGTTAACGTCACAAAAATGAGGTAACTAAAAATATTATATTGTAGTTTTATTTATATATACGAGATGGGATTTATTCTATGTGTTATGGTCCTCAGCGGCAAGTCAGAAGTTATAAGTTGACTCTTATCTCTCCCTAGATATTCTTTTATTATTATTACGTTTCATTGCTACCATACATACTCGGTACCTTCTTTGTACTGATGCCCCTTTTCTGGGACGATGTGTTTCATGCCGCAGGTGTAGGTAGGCGAGATGAGGACCATCCATTGTAGGCTGCCTAAAGATATCAGCTTTTGTTTGGTCTGCTCCACATCTTCCTGGAGAATTCCCGAGTAACGTTCTGTATATGTTACTTTGTTTTATGAGGATGTCGAGGACCCTGCCCTTCTTATATATTATGGTCATGTTTTCTTAGAGGTTTTGCAGACAGTGTCATGTGTATAGCTTTAGGTATGACATGTCAACGGCCTTGTCGGCCCCTATGTATCTATATAAATCTTTTTGAATTAGATATGTGAGTTAAGTTCGAATATTGTTAATTATATATATAGATGTGGCCTATAATGGCTAGTGACGAGTCTTATAGAAAAAAAAAGAAAAAGATAAGGTACGTGGTGCTCGGTTGAGTAGGAACCGGGTGTCCTTCGTGGCCCTCTGGTTTGGGTGGTGACAGTTATGGCCTTTTTTGGTTTTGACATATTGTGTTGTTTGCTTCTCCATGGTTATGGCCATGCACTTTGTGTATTTGATGTCAAATTGAATGTAGTTGTTGATTTTGAGCATGGTGGCTTGAGTTGTTCCATCTGGACTGGTGTTTGGATGGGTTACGCATTGCAGCAGGGCTATGTTGGGATATGATCCTTTGTGTTAGATTCGGGTGTTTCTACTATGTATGATGGGCTCATAACATTGCAGTTGTGGTGGTGCTTGTTGAGCTTGCATGATGGTCCTCTCATTTGAGTCATTTTCCATGTTTGAGTACATTTGAATTGTTGCTTATTGGTGCACGGATTGCACAGTTTGTGATTTTACGTAGTATTGGTGTGGCATGGTTGTGTTCGATGAAATAAGGTCATTGTTGATACCCTATTTTGCCCTCATATTTTTATGAATGTCATGTTTACTTTCAAAATATCATTTTTATATTATTGCCTAATTTAATCGTATAAGTATTTTCTATTATTTTTCAAAATTTTAAAGCTTTAAAATTTATTTTATTGCATTTAAATTACTTGAATATGTATTAATTGCCCCTTTAAATTTATTTGGGATGACTTAATCATCCAAAATTATTAGTTTCATCCACAATATTTGTTTAATAATATTTTACTTCATTTCATATACTCCCTCTGTTTCAATTTATGTGAATCTATTTCCTTTTTAGCCTTTGCCAAAAAGAATGACTACTTTCCCTATTTGGAAACAATTTTCCTTTATACAATGATTTATAGTCACACAAAATATATCTACTCATTTTATACCACAAGTTCAAAAGTCTTCTCTCTTTTCTTAAACTATGTGCCGAGTCAAATGAGTTTACATAAATTGAAACGGAGGGAGTATTATATTTGTATTATTAAGCTATTTACACAATTTTGCAGTGATAGCCTATGTGATATGCATAATTATATTTTCATTACATTATTTGTGCCCAAATATCATTTATTTTTATTTTTATGATGTTAAACTATTATTTCCAAAAACTTTACTACATAAATAACATTTTATTATTTCTTAATTACTTTTTATAAATGATTTTTGATAAAATTTCGTGTATTTTAATTATGACCTAGTTTTAAAGTTAATATTCGGACCAAGAACAAGCCCAAGGCACCTGGCCCATTCATTTCACCCTTAAGAAGCCCAAGCCAAACGACCCTTGTGACCAACCCGGTCGCGACCCGTTTAAACAATCTTCCCCGCTCCCGATTTGATCTTGGTCGTTGATCTCAAATGATCAATGGCCCATTATAAACTAACCCTTTTCCTTATATACCCTCACCCAAACCCTAATCCCATTTCCCCCAGCAGCTGCCTCTATACTCTCTCAAACCCTCCACTCACTTCACAAACTCTAGCCGCCTCACTCAATTCACAACCTCAATCCGATATCACATGTAAATCTTCCATGTTTCCTTTCCTTTCTTGCATACACGGAGATTCTTACCATCTCCTAAGAATTACAATATGTTTGGTACTGAGTTATTTATGGAAGTTTATCAACATGCATTCATTTGACTCTGATTCTGTATTAGCGCCATGTTATTGACTTGATACATTCACCACCAGGTTATATAGGTCGTGTTTAGTGATATTTTTTAACTATTTGGTTCTTAATCTTGAACTAGGGGTTATCTAATTTTTCTTCTAATCTGATTCTAAATCGATTTTGCATGTTATTATTTCATTTTTTTTATGTTTGATCAACCGTGTTTCCTTGTTTATTTGCTTAAATTTTACTACTATTTAAATCCCTCCGCTAGTTCCATTCAGGGATACCTGAATCACTATATTCTTACTCCAACTCATCTTATACTATTCTAAAAGTAAAGCTCTTTGCCAGTTGAAAGCGAAGTCCACCAAAATTTGATTATTCGACCATTCTCAGTGCGAGTACTGCCTGGGGTTCATCTGAAACCCTTATGAACACTGAGGCACACAGACCTACTCATCATTTTGATACTAACATTCGAGATATTAGTTAAATTATTCTTTGTTTACTCACTTTTCAATTAGTAACTGGTAAGTACTTTTAGCCCTCGCAATTTAATTCCTTTTTTGCTTGACTTCCTATTTTACATGTTATATCTTTGAATCTTCTATAAATCATCATGTTGTTACTTGTATCCTTGTCTATTTTGATGTTATTCTTGAAGCTCCATCTTTCCCCGGTAGCTGAACTTGCCTAACTTTAACTTTGATTATGACTCTCAAGCATGTTTACCCCAATGTGTGGTTCGAATGCACTTTACCTGCTATTCCCCTTGAATTTCTCCTACTTTGTTCTACATCCTTACGATAGACAAACTCATGTGTTCCAATACTTTAAATGTGACAAATTCTTAATTGTGGTGACATTGTGAGCTTAGTGTGCGTTCCATGCTAGGTTCAATACTATGTTTCTTAATACTACTTATAGTCTGTAAGATGAAATGCCGCATCTATCCTTTATGTGGAAATCTAGTCTTTTCCTATTGTAAATTTTGACTCTCTCAAGTGTCACATGACCTTCATATTCACCATGAATTCCTTAGACTTTCGAATAATTGTGTTATACTCAGCATGTTAGATTGCCTGTTGAGTAGACCATGCCTACTTGCTTGCTTACTATGTGTAATTGCCATTATCTAACTATGACTCTATTAGACCTTCATGATTTAGACTCCTAGCTTTTGAGTCTCTTCTTAGGCTAACTTCAGCTCATGCTTTACTACAAACTTAGTGTTCTGAAAAACCTAAGCATAAATACGTGCTTACCATGTTAACCTAAGCAACATTCCTCTCCAACTCTACTAATGTTGCGCATGCTATACTCTTTCACTTGTTAAGAACCTATGTTGTTAGTTTTTCATGTCAGGCTCACCATGTGGAGACTAAGTTCTACTGGTTCTCCTAGTTTTATGTTTAAGCCCTTGTTTGACTATTCATGTTACCTTATCTTCTAGAATGCAAGTGCCAATATGCCTTTATGTGAGTCTTGATGAATGTCAATGAGGTATTACTTAAAGGCTGTTTAATTGATTGCATGAGTTCATGTGTGGCCCTTGGCTATGCAAATGATATACTTTCCTGTTTCAAATGTGTTTGGATCTAGGTCTGCTATTCGAGTGAGAATGAACTTATTGAAGGCCCAGGTAGTGCTGGGTGATTTTTATTTGGGCCTGCTCTTGGGCTAACAGTTGTTCAGTGTGTAATATTTTATACTCATATTCATTATTTAGGCATGTAATAATTTGTAAACAAGACAGTTGGGAATTAGTGGAATGGGGAACGTGTATCCTTTAATATTCATATAAACGGGTAGAGATCATCCCTAAAGGGGTTTACATGCTTTGTTGGCTGCATTGTTCTACATGCTCCTATTCTACACCCTCATAGAAATCATGCCTATTGGAATCGTGCACACATCACTTGTACACTGTTCAAACACGTTAGTTCAAGTATTTTTCATACTTGCTTCTATGTTACTACTATGCCTTTAGACAACATGCCTATAGGATGTAATAACATATGCTTTGTTAATCTAGATACCATGCCTATAAGACTCCAACTAATCAATCGGTCAATTGCATCTATTTCTTTTAGTATGCTGCCCATCTAGATATCATGACTATATGATCTTAATCAACTAATCAACTACTTTTGTTTCTCCATTGTATTGCCATAGTTATATGACATGCCTACAAGGATAAAGTACCATAAAACCAGTTTCAATTGCCAACCACTAGAAATCCTGCCTATAAGATACTATCACCTGTTTAAGAGGCACATCTATAAAATCATCATTGGAAATTTAGAGTTTTGGGATTGTTTTCACTACCTTATTATGCAAACAATTAGGATTCATGCCTATAGGATTTGTAACGCTCTAATCCGCCCATACGTTAGTCCAGAAACTACAACACTACCTTTATAATACTGGAATCATATAGAGATCCTTCATGTAGGACTTAACGACTCTATGTTTTGAATGCCGCCTAGTTTTATCATTTTGAGCAACCTAAGTGGAGTCTAGAACTACCTAATAGTAGTTTCAAAGTCTCCTGGACCATAGGTATGGGACATGTGGTGTACACATAGGATACACTTTAGAATTGAATTAGCACGCCTCTAAGTAATAAGTTCAACATAGTAATTGGATAGCAGGAGATAATAGTCTGTGCCCCCTGAATAATATGAGCAACCCCTATCCTAAGGGAGCTGGGAAGTATTATTTATGTTTCATGGGGTGATCCTTTAGGCTAATAAACTTAGTACCCCATATCATTTGTTTATACTTGTTGTTCACACTTAGTCGTAGATCGACGCAATTGTACTCTTTGTGATTTTTTAAGACTTTTGTTAATATTTCATGTTATATTATAGGTTTTTTAACTTTTACATCTTTCTTTGCTAATTATCTAATCCACATAGTTTAAATTTCGATTGGGACCCATAGTTGTGGACCTCGAAGAGTGCCTAACACCTTCTATTTGAGGTAATTTGAGCCCTTACCATATCTTTGGTGGCGTTGACTAGTCAAACAGAGTTATTTGCAAATAGGTTCCCTAACGCACCTTAAAATCATTAGGTAGAGATTCTTCTCTTTTAATACCTATTTAAAAGAGTTGTCTCACGTCGAAACCCACTTTTGCGAGAAAATGGGGAGCGACAACATGGAGACTTTGCTGAGGATATACGTAGGATCTTACTATAACAAAATTCACTTATGTGGATTACTTCCCTTATTTTTTATATTTACCTAAATTGCTATGACATGCACATCCATTCCCTTATTTCCCTTTAATTGTATAAATTGCTATGACATGCACATCCCTTCCCTTATTTCCTTTTATTGCTATGACATGTACGCCCTCTTCCTCTTCTTTCATCTTGTCTAAGACTTCTATATCATGACTCTCCAATCCCTATTTCCCTATTTGCTTCATTACGTTCTAGCACAGTTTCATGAGTTAAACTGACCTCTCTCTTTTGCCTTTCTTTTCTTTTCTCTTCTCTTATTTTCTTCCTCATATTCATCTTTACCATATTATTTATTGTTTTTTGCACCTTTATCATGCAAATACTCGATAACATGTTACTATTTTTGCATAAAGCATGTTCCACATCATGCTACACTCGTGTTTATTATATACGTAGCGTCGCTTGATGAGTGTCCGTGCTCTAGTATGGTCCAAAATATCCCGGCTTTGATAATTGACTGGTGGAAAGATCTCGCACCTTGTGATAAAAACCATACGAGGAGAGTATTGGGTAACCTCCCATCTTTATTGAACATTCAACCAAATAGGGAATTGATTGAGGCTGCTACCATGTTCTGTGATGGGAAGAGATCTATTTTTCGATTTGGAAATACAAAAATGACTCCTCTCCTAGAAGAAATAGGGGGTTTCACCAAGTTAGCATGGGATAGTCCGGGATTACAAGTGTAGAAAATTGCATTCCCTATGATATTCTTAAAATGTCGGGTTTTAAGAAGAATAATGAACTGCTCTGTCTAACGATATCATACATCTCACATGAGTTTTTCTATGAGAATTATGGACATAGAAAATCATACCGCCTTCATCATGAGGAACTAGCCATTACCTCTTTGGGATGGGTGCATCGCCGAGTTTTTGTTTTCATTGTCTGCTTCTTGGGAATGTTGATCTTTCCAATGCAATGAGGAAGGATTCATACCCGCTTAGCCAGGGTCGCCAGGATCTTAATGAATGGCATCGAAGAACAGACATACACTATCATCCCCATGATCTTAGTTGAAATGTACCGTGCTCTGGATCGATGCAAGGAGGGGTTTAGACACTTTAAGGGTTGTAATCTATTGCTACAAGTTTGGTTGCTCGAACACTTTCAGATGGAAGAGTATCATCAATAGCTTCTGCGAAGGCCACCGAATGACTACATTGCCAACCATCGCCTAAAGAAAATGACATTCATTTTGGACAGATTTGCAAAGCCTGGAAATGTTGTAGGCTGGGTACATTTCTTCTGCAATCTGATAGACGAGCAAGTGCATTGGATTTTTGAATAGTTTCCTAGTAGTGAGTTCATCATCAGATCAAAAGGAACTACTCATTTGGTACTGATCGGGCTGCGAGACATCTACCCTTACGCTTCTATAATGGTAATGAGGTAAGCTACAAGAAAACATATCATACCTCGGGTTTCCAACATGATTTAGTACAAGGCAGATTTCAAGGGAGATGTCATCCCATTTAAGTTCGAAGAGAAACACATGTGACACTAAAAGATCATCATGGAAGGAGAAACTACTGAGCCAGATAAGTATCACGCCGACTATATGTACTACTATCGATCATGGTTAGAAGACGATATAGTTGGGGATGTCAGACTAGGAATAAATATGAAGGATATGATCATAGACAAAGTGGTAGAGGCACAGGTGAAGTACAACAGGCTACACAAAAGGGCGTTCGAAGCTGAAGCTAAGCATCTGGAGAAACATAAAGTAAACATGGAGGTGATAAAGTAATGGAAAGATATTTCCACAAAGTCGATGGAGAGATTAGAATGCTTGGAGTAAGGACTGATGGAGCTGGAAGGAAAGGTGAGAAAGAGACAATGGAATTGTCAAGGCATGGATAACGACGAGGGAGGAAAGCTAGCAAAAGCTTACTTATTGCTGCACATGCGCGTTATGGGAAGCATCACTGGTGAGGGTCAAGAGATCCAAGCATGGAGAAGGTCCTTTAGGGACCAAATAGATTAGGCGAAGATGTTCTTTAATTATTTTTAGTTTATATTAAATTTCGATTTACTAACGCTTAATGCCATTAGTGTGTACGGCCGAAATCGGAGGAGTCCGATTTCGAAGTCTCTGTTATGTCGAGCCTGAGCCCGGGAGGCTCGAAGTAAAGTTTGAGCCTAATCTCAGAATGCATAACTCGAGTGAGCACATCGAAGGCCTGACACGGGCTACCTCAAGGTAGTGCAAAATTGATGACAGTCAAGAAAAAACGGGAATTTCTCAAGGGCATATATGTCAAGGCGTAAATCCTACGATTGGTTCTTACAAATCCGTATTAGACGGTTATACAGCTGTACCAAAGAATTCTTTGTCATAATTAGGAATGTGCCATATTAGGATTTTTCCTTCCTATATAAAGGGGACCCCAATCATTTGTAAGGATCATTATTCAGTAATATAGAATATTCAACTTTGCTTTTCTCGTTTGCTGTGCTCAAGATTATTCTTCAACTTTATTTTTCTTCATTTATTGTTCATACTTTATTGATACTAACTAACCTCGAGACCCCGAGGCAATGGAGCTCGAGGCCCTCGTTTCCTTTGGCAACACTGGGTTGATTATCATATTCTTCTTATTTATGCCTAGTATTTCTAGCTTATCCACTAGTATTGAAATAAATCACATATTTTTAGAATAACAAATCAAGTATAATTGTTAACACCATTTTTGAGGTAAACAGTTTGGCGCCCACCGTGGTGCTAAAGATAATAGTGATTATTTTGGTGATTATTTTCTGATAACACATGTTATTCATCACACTTTTTCTTGTCCAAATATTCTTTGATTTTATGTTAAAAAATGTCTAACTCAGCAAACGCACATGGAAACGACGGTCTCGGGTTCCACGGAGAAAATAGTGCAATAGTTGCAGGGGCTGGTGTGCCACCGCTAAACCCTGGGGTAGCACCAGTACCAAACCATCTCAATGTAGGTTCACATATTGGTTTGCACGTCGATTTGGGTGCTGATATTAAAGGAAGTGTGCACAGAGGAGACTAACCTGATGCACAAAGGACAAAGGCTCGAGAAGAAAGAGAAGTTAGTCTACAAGTAATTTTTGAGATGTTGTAAGAAAAACAAGTTGCTATTTCTCAGTTACAGAGTCAACAAAAGACTCCGAGCATAGCAAGACCAGAAACAACTCCTCGATGAGCCAGCCCCAGAAAGATCAAGCAATAATGGGTCGGGAACGGACCCCACCATCATGAGGATGCTAAAGGAACTCACAATAGGAGAAAAAAGGATTGAAGACAGCGATAAGAAGGTAGAAACATACAACACGAGGGTCGACCAGATGTGGGGCACCTCTAGTCTTGAAGGGACTAGATTCGAAGAAGTTTGTACAGAAACCATTCCCACCGAGTGCAGCTCCGAAGCCCATTTCGAAGAAGTTCTGGATGCCCAACAGCCCAAAATATAATGGGACCACAGATCCCAACAAGCATATCACCACATATACTTGTGGTATAAAAGGAAATGATTGGAAGGACGACGAGATCGAGTCCGTCCTAGTGAAGAAATTTGGAGAAACCTTGTCCAAGGGGGCCATGATGTGATATCATAACCTGCCCATGAACTCAATAGATTTATTTGCCATGTTGGCAAACTCATTTGTAAATGCACATGCTGGTGCCATAAATGTTGCAACGAGGAAGTCTGATGCATTCAAAATTAAGAAAAGAGAGAACGAGATGTTCAGGTAATTCGTCTCTCGTTTCCAGTTGGAACGAATGGAATTAACACCAATCTCCGATGACTGGGCTGTACATGCCTTCACACAGGGACATAATGAATGAAGCTCAATAGCTTCAAGGCAGCTGAAGCAGAACTTGATCGAGTATCCCGCCGTAACTTGGGCGGATGTGCACAACAGGTACCGGTCGAAAATTAGGGTCGAGGACGACAAGTTGGGAGCACCCTCAGGCTCAGTTTATCCAAGAAGGCTACTATAAAAGAAACAAATAAATGTAGAAAGGGAGCCAAGGCTAAACAAGGAAAGATACCAGCCATACGTCGAAGACAGAAGAAACACTTCGAGCAGTAACATACCTCGAAATGACCGAAGACAGGATCGAGGCCAAAGTTCTCAGGGACTCATGAGTAAGGCCTGGTTTAACAGACACTCAAGAACGATCGAGGCACCCTGATTATCAGAATATATGTTCAACATCGATGCCTCATACATCGTATCTGCCATTGCTATGATTAGAGACACCAGATGGCCTAAGCCTATACAGTCCGATCCTTCTCAAAGGAACCCCAACATAATGTGCAAGAATAATGATACTCATGGTCATAGGATCGAGGACTGCAGACAGCTTCGAAAGGAGGTAGCCTGATTGTTCAATAAGAGGAACCTTTGAGAATTTCTTAGCGACCGGGAAAAGAATAATTTTCGAGAGAGAGAGATGCAAACAAGAAGAATGAACCAGAAGATCCCCAATATGTCATTCACATGATCATTGGAGGAGTCGATGTCCCACAGGGACCCATATTCAAACGAACGAAAGTATCGATCATAATGGAAAAGAGGACTCGGGACTACATACCCGAGGACACCCTTACTTTCAACGAAGAGGAAATCGAGGCCTTATCTCAGCCTCATAATGATGTACTGGTAATTTTTATCCTTTTAAATAATGTTCATGTTAAACGTGTGCTCGTGGGTCAAGGTAATTCGGCCAATATAATCAGGTCGAGGGTCGTGGAGCATCTCGGACTGCTCGACCAAATCATACCTCACCCTCGAGTCCTGAACGGATTTAACATGGCAAGTGAAATAACAAAGGGGGAAATCATCCTCCAAGTCAATGTGCCGGAACAATAGAAGACACCAAGTTTCATATCATCGAAGGTGACATGATATATAATTCTCTACTTGGAAGGTCATGGATCCATAGCATGAGGGCAGTTCCATCAACTCTTCATCAAATGATGAAGTTCCAAACAAATGATGGCGTGAAAACAGTATATAGAGAGCAAAATGCAGCTAAGGAGATGTTCCCAGTACACAACTCGGCACCAGTATCGACACCATCTACTTAAGAGAAGTCAATAGGGAATCAGGTAGCCAAATAGCGATCACAACACATACCCTCAGTTGAGCCCGAGGGGCAGGAGCCCGATGAACAGGCGATCGAGGACGAAGAAGAAGATTTACTCACCCCTCGAACCTTCGTCCCCCCGAGGAATCAGATGTAACGAAGTCCTCATTCGAAGAAATCGAGTAGGCCATATTGATCGAGCATCTTCCGGAATGAAAAGTATACCTGGGAACGGGATTAACCCCCGAAGTCAGGAAAAAACTCATTCAATTTCTTATTGATAACATTGATTACTTCGCTTGGTCCCATTTAGATATGACAGGGATCCCACAGAAGATAACCACCCATCGAATAAGTGTCAACCCGGGTTCAAATCGGTGAAGCAAAAAAGGAGACCTCAATCTGAGGTAAAGCATGCATTCATCAAAGATGAGGTAACTAAACTTCTCAAAATATGATGCATTAGGGACGTAAAATACCCTGAATGGATAGCTAACGTAGTGGTAGTCCCCATAAAAGGAAAAAAACTTAGGATGTGTGTAGACTATAAGGATTTGAACAAAGCATTCCCTAAATATTCTTTCCCACTGCCCAACATCGATCGATCGATTGATTGGTGCCACAGTTGACCACGAGATCCTTACTTTTCTCGACGCCTACTCCGGGTACAATCAGATTCAAATGAACCCGGAGGACCAGAAAAAGACTTCGTTTATCACGAAGTATGGTACATATTTCTATAATGTAAAGCCCTCCGGGCTAAAAAATGCGGGATCAACATATCAACGCCTGGTTAATAAGATGTTAGAACATCAAATAGGCAAATCTATGGAAGTGTACACTTATGACATGCTAGTTAAGTCCCTGCAAGCAGAGGACCATTTAACTAGTTTGCAGGAGACGTTCGATATCCTAAGAAGATACAACATGAAGCTTAACCCCGAGAAATGCGCTTTTGGAGTCAACTCGGGAAATTTTTGGGCTTCATGGTGTCAAACATGGGGATCGAGATCAACCCCGATAAAACCAAAGCCATCAAGGATATCACCATAATAAACAATGTGAAAGTCGTGCAACAGCTGACCGGGCGAATAACTGCTTTAGGCCGATTCATCTCATGATCTTCAGATCGGAGCCATCATTTTTTCTCTCTGCTTAAGAAGAAAAATGACTTTGCATGGACCCTGGAGTGTCAACAAGCCTTGGAAGAATTAAAACGGTATATTTCAAGCACACCCTTGCTTCATACACCAAAGGAGGATAAAACACTCTATTTATATTTAGCCATTTTTGAGGTAGCGGAAAGTGGTTCGAGAAGAGAAAGGTACGCAATTTCCTGTCTATTATCTAAGTTAGACCCTTGGAGATGCGGAAACCCGGTATCCGCATTTAGAAAAATTAGCCCTAGCATTAACAAGTTCATCTAGGAAGTTGAAACCACATTTTCAATGTCATCTTATATGCGTATTAACCACATATCAAGTTCAAAACATTTTGCATAAGCACGAATTATCGGGCCGATTGGCCAGGTGGGCCATCAAAATCGGAGGGTATGATATGGAGTATCAACCTCGAACGACTATCAAGTCTCAAATTGTGGTAGACTTCGTGGCCAATTTTACGCCTGCCCTCATGCCCGAAGTAGAAAAGGAGCTCTTTTTAAAACCGGGCACATCATCGGGGGTATGGACCCTCTTCACTGATGGTGCCTCGAATGTTAAAGGGTCCGGGCTTGGTTTAGTTCTAAATACAGGAAAAATTATTAGACAATCTATAAGAACATTGAAATTGACCAATAATGAGGCTGAGTATGAGGCCATGATTGCAGGTCTCAAACTAGACAAAGGCCTCGGAGCGGAGGTCATCGAGGCAAAATGTTAGTCTCTTTTGGTAGTAAACTAAGTGAATGGAATTTTCGAGGTTTGAAAAGATAGGATGTAAAGATACTTAGAAAACCTTCAAGTAACATTTCACCGCTTCAAAGAGTGCACCCTGGTCCATGTACCTTGAGAACAGAATAGTGAGGCCGATGCACTCGCAAACTTGGGCTCATTTGTTGAAGCAGATGACATAGTCCCGGGGACTGTCGTACAACTATCAAGCTCGGTGATCGAAGCGGGTCATGCAAAAATTAACTCTGCAAGTTTAAAATGGGATTGGAGGAACAAGTACATCGACTACTTGAAGTATGGGAAGCTCCCACAGACACGAATCGAGGGCCCTCCGAGCCAAAGAAGCGTGATTTTCACTCGACGATAATTGAACATTGTATAGGAGGACCTTCGACGGACCATTGACAATATGTTTGGGACCAGGGGATAGTGATTATGTGCTACGATAAATCCACAAAGGCACTTGTGGGAATCATTCTGGTGCCGATTCTTTGGCTCGCAAGGTGATCAGAGCGGGGTATTACTGGAATATCATGGAGAAGGACACCAAGGAGTTTGTTCGAAGATGTGATAAACGCCAAAGGTTTGCACCGATGATCCACCAACCTGGTGAACAACTACACTCGGTCCTACCTCGTGGCCATTCATGAAATGGGGGATGAACATCGTCGATCCCCTGCCAACGGCGCCAGGTAAAGTGCGATTTATCTTATTTATAATTGACTACTTCTCAAAATGGGTGGAAGCACATGCCTTCGAGAACATAAGAGAAAAAGAAGTTATCGACTTCATATGGGACCACATCATATGTCGATTCGAGATTCCCTCCGAGATAACATGCGATAATGGGAAGCAGTTTCGACAGCAAAGTAACAAAATTCCTCGAAGACTATAAAATCAAAAGGATCCTATCAACGCCTTATCACCCATGTGAAAATGGTCAAGCCGAGTCCACAAGCAAAACCATCATCAAAAATTTGAAAAAGAGGTTAGATGATGCGAAGGAGAAATGGAGAGAAATGTTGCCCTAGGTACTATGGGCATATCAAACAACATCGAAGTCGAGCACATGGGAGACCCCATTTTCTTTGGTATATGGATCCTAGGCATTGATCCCAGTCGAGGTCGGGAACCAAATGTCAGATTTCAACATACCACTGAGGAGTCAAACAACGAGGACATGAATACCTCCCTCAAGCTTTTAGATGAAAGGCGTGAGGCCGAACTAGTTTGAATGGCCACTCAAAAACAAAGTATCGAAAGGTATAACAACAGAAGAACGATTCTCCGCTACTCCGGAGTCGGGGACTTAGTTCCAAGGAAAGTCACTCTCAATACTCGAAACCCAAACGAAGGGAAACTAGGATCTAATTGGGAAGGACCGTACCGTGTCCTCGTAATCGTAGGCAAAGGATCCTACAAACTTGGCACAATGGAAGGCGAAAAACTGCCGAACAATTGGAATATATCGTTGCTCAAACGTTATTATTGTTGAGGTATGACCTTTTCCCTCCTTCATTTATATTTTATACTAACTCCTTGCAGGTGTTCGATTGGATATATCGAAGCACCCTTTAACTTGAAGTCCTTGGATTTTAAAGCATGTGTTGCACTCTTTTTCCCTTAGATCAGGTTTTATCCCAAACGGGTTTTACCAACAAGGTTTTTAACGAGGAAACACATATATGATACCTAAGGAAAACTCAACAAGTATTCAAGGATTCTTTTTTATCAACCTCGAATACTGGGGGCATCACCTCGGAGGCTACATTTTCAATGAAAACAAGTCATGCTAAGGAGGACCTCGATAGGAGAATGTTGTAATGGGCCAAACAGTCAAAAGAATTGTGTCCATGTAGAATAAAGGATCCCCTGATGGCAAAAACATGTGTGCATGTATCGATTACTCAAAGAAGCACTTTTATTATATCAAAATATTTTTGAGCCTCGAAGAAGTCTACTATTTTGACATTTAACGACTCAAGGGCCAAATATACTCGAATACTCGGGGACTATCATCGATAGTCAACATATCGAGCCATGAAACACTTGAGACTGTAAGACCTCAATGAGGTACACACGAAATTATAAGACCTCAATGAGGCAAACACGAACTTATAAGACCTCAATGAGGCAAACTCGAACTTATAAGACCTTAATGAGGCAAAATTCAACTTATAAGACCTCAATGAGGAAAACTCAAACTTACAAGACATCAATGAGGCATACACGAACTTGTAAGACCTTAAAAAGGGCATCCCCTCGATATTAAGGCCAAGGCCATCTCACTCGGGGACTAAAGGCTACGACCATATCAAAAGGCTACGGCCAAAATAATGCGGCTCGGAGACGTCTGACTTCCGCCATAAAACTAAAGGCCTTCAAACACTTCAAACAAACGGTTATTCAGGCTACCTTCGGCATAAGCAAAGTGGCTTCGATAAAATCAACCTCGAATAATGGGAAGGCTTCGAAAACGTCAGCCTTTGAGAAAACCCCAAGAGGTATTCAACTATCATTTCACTTCGACTTGCAAACGAGGTTCCAAATGATCGAACCATCGAAAAGTTAAACGAATATAAAAACATGCCAACGCATAACAAAATTCTTTATAAGTCTTTAGCCGGAAAGGGGGAAAATTGTAGCCATTTTAGAGGTCGAATTTACCCAATCTAAAAAGAGCCTAAGGGCCGACATGTAAGAGCCTAAGGGACAATATGTAAGATCCTAAGGGCCAATCTAAAGAGCCTAAGGGCCAATCTAAAGAGCCTAAGGGCCAATGTAAAGAGCGTAAGGGCTAACCTAAAGAGCCTAAGGGCCGATGTTTTAAAGCCCAAAGGTTGATACTTAAAGAACTTAAAGGCTGAAGCACACCACGCTCGGAACCTTACCCAGTTCAGACTTGAAAGTCCCGAGCTAATGCTTAGCTCGAAGATCAGACCCTAAGTGGTCACCTATTTTCGATCATTGATCGAATACAAAAACCTAAGCGTATTATATTCTAAGTTCAATACGTTGGACTGATCATCAACAACATGATATCATTTATAAGACAAGACGAAAATTAACAAAACGAAGATGAAACAAAAGATTCTTTATATTCAAATGATGTTCCAAAAGTATGTTTAGAAAGATCCCACACGGGGCCCTTACACAAAAGAAGGAAAATGAAAGAAGCTTAGTCTACTGTTGGGGTCACTCAATCAGAGGTAGTTTCCTCAGGAGCTGCATCTTCGACGGTTTTACCTTCGGCAACCTGATCTTAGGCGGCCTCTTCCTCCTCGGGGACTTCGTCTTCGTCCCCCCCACTCTCGGAGCTGCTGGCAGGATCCTCATCGGAAGTAAGCAATGCCACTACCTCTTCTTCCAAGGCCTTCACCTTCACGATCTTAGTAGAAAGATCAAAGCCTTCGACTGGCACGTCCTCGAGGGCTTGCCTTCGAGACTCCAACCGAGCTTGATTGATGGCCCGTGTTAACTTAATCTTGGCCACATCAGCTACCTTCTTAGCCCGAGCATTAGTAGCAGCAACATCGGTCTGGTATGTAGACATAATTTCATCAGCTTCGAACAAGGTTTTGGATAATTTTCGGCCGACTCAATATGAAGGTCCTTATATTTACGGTTTTCTTCCTTTGCACCCTGAAGTTGGTGCGCATTCGAGGCTAGATTCTCTCAAAGATTATCCTTCTTGGAGGCCATATCATCCATGTGCTGCTTCAACCCGAGGATCTCAGCATTTTTGACCCTAAGATCCTCCTGAAGTTGCCCACTAGATCATCTTTCTGCTTGAGCTGCAAGGATCGAGTCGAGACATTAAACACCAAAATAAGTAAGAATAAAATAATCCCATAAAGGCTATATTACCTGCTCAACAGAATCGTCCCGCTCTCAGGAAGCCTTCTCCGAAATTGTTCGAAGGTCATTGAGTTTCCCCTCCCTTTTGGCATAAAGAGCCTTGAGCTCATCAAACTCTGACATGAGTTTTCTAAGCTCAGCTTTGCAGCGGGCCAGCTCAGCTCGTGACTTGGAAAAGGTTTGGTGGATGAGCATTACGGCCTAAAAAATAAAGGAATGAGGTTAGAAAGGCAAGAACCAATCTCAAGATCAAATTGTTAAGGCAAAGATTACCTGTTTCCGAAGTTTCTCGGCCTCTTAAAAAATGAACGAGGTGTCAAGGTCGGGACATTCCTCGACCCCGGTGAAGCACTGTCTAAATATATCGTTCTCTCCGTGGGATGCCCCCACTTCGGGAGTCTTCATATCTTGGGCGTCCCGTATTTTCCATGGAGAAAATGACGGGCCATTCGGAGAGTTTTCCATTTCAATTATCCCGAGTGGCTCGATCAGGGCCTTCTCTAGCCTTCAAGGAGCTTCATGGTTGAGTTCTTCGGACTCATCTATCAAATGCTTTTCAGCACAAGGTACGTTATAGTCACCAGCCTGTTCGGGGACTGGGCCCGAGCTCCCTTCAGAGATCCCCTCATCTCGAGATTGAACCACCTCAGCAGCCTTCAGTGCACTAACCTTTGAAGCATCGGTACTGCTTCCCCGCCGAGTTACTATCGGGAGGGCATCGCCTTCACCCTCAGTCTCATCTCCCTCTTCGTCCTCAACACGAAGACTTGTAGCAACTTCAGGAGACAAGGAAACCGTGTCGGCCCTAAGTTTTCGAAGTTTGGACTTTTTTGGCTTCAGGGACTCCGCCGACGTCTCTTTCTTTCTCTTCTTATCCTTGGTAGGTTTTTGGGTCTCTACCTTGCCAGGTGAGGGCGGTCTAATTGAAACAGCATCACCGATGCCTACATAAGCACAAAGTTCAGTGTGCTATCAATATATGTTAATGATAAAAACTAAGGGACTCAAATATGTTAATGATAAAAACTCACCATGGTTGTTGGCCTCCCATCGGCCTTTGGCTAAGTCGCGCCAGTCGCACCCGACATATGTGGAGGTGGAAACTAGTTGCTGAACCCAGCCCAGGAGGTCCTTAACTGCACCGGTGTACCACTCGACGGCTGCATCATCAGAAGGGAGTTAGTCCGAAAGAAAGAGAAAATATTTTATTAATGAAACGAACTCGTCGAATCCATACTTATTCATATTCCATTCCTCGGGGAATGTCATGTTTTCAACAGGAATCAGGTCGGAGGTCCTGACTCGAACGAAGCGACTCATCCATCCTCGGTCTTTATCTTCATCGATGCTAGAGAAGAAAGACTTCAAAGATCGACACTGTAATTTTATCAGGCCACATCGATAGAGACGAGGTATGTATAGTCTAATCATATGGTCGAGGGTAAAATGCATCCCCTCGACTTGATTCGAAAAATACCTAATCAGGTAAAAAATTGGCCAGAAGGAAGGATAGATTTGGCCTAGAATCATCTGATATTGTTGACAAAAATCGAGGATCACTGGATCTAGCGGGGGAAAAGAAGGTTCTACGAGACCTAAGATAAATGGGTATGTGTATACGCTTAGGAAACCTGCTTTGTAAGTGGTTATGTCCTATTCAGGTGAAGGGATATCCACTTGTACTGCATCCCTCCAACAACAGTCCGCCCTCACTTGTTCGGGTTTGGTGTCACAACCCAAAATCTATTAAGGTCGTGATGGTGCCGGACACCACCGTCAGGCAAGCCAACCATCAATTAGTTGAAGTAAATTCATGTTTTAACATTTTCGAAATCGTTACCATTCGGTTACAACCCAATGAGCGATTAAAAATTTATTAAATAAGTACGACAGATAAACAATTCAATTTATTAAATTTAAATCCCAAACACATCCCAGAACCCGGCGAAACAAGTACATGAGCAATTTCTAAGAATTTTACAGATACAACAAAGCTTGTCCAAAATACCAGTGGACAATGAATTCAAAATAAAAATAAATACAATACGAGGGAGACTCTGTCGGCTGCGGGTCGCCTCCGAATAATGCAGCTCAACTAAGTCTCCAATGTTGGCCTCACCGCGGTGAAAGTACCTGTGCAATAAAAATGCACAGCAAGTGTAGTATGAGTACGAAAACAACATGTACTCAGTAAGTATCCCGCCTAACCTCAGAGAGGCAGTGACGAGAGGTCGAATTTGACACTTGCTATAGGTCCGTTGAGTATAATTAAGTGAGATGCTAAGCATGAGTATCATAGGAAAATTTAATAATAATCAAGGATAAGAAATATCAACTTCTTTCACATTTAGCAATTTAAGCCTTCATCATTTCAGTTGGCAATCTAAAACTTCTTAGGCCAATAAACAGTAAAAATTACAAGAAATACGCAGCAATTATCATGCACAAGAAAATGTCGAAGGTCGAACGGCGCGGACCAACAATAATAAACTGCGGACTACCGAGGGTCGAACGACTCGAACTATAGATGCATCTATCTGCCCCGCTCGCGAATCGATCATGCGATGCATTTATACATAAATATTATCCTGCTCGCGAATCATACGTGCGACTCAGGCACCCATAGATACACATATTCACACAATAAATCCACTTTTTTATCACGAAGGAAGTTACCCAGGAAAATGGTAAAATTCTCTTTAAAAGGAACACGAAAAATAGCATTTAAATCTTTGTTTTGAAATTCATTTACCAAGTTTAATAATGTTCAATAATATAACCTTATCAGGAACACAATTATCCACGGAGGAATCGATTCTCTTTCTAAATGAATAGGAAAGGTACACTCTAGCCCTCTTAGGAAATAAATTACCAATTCAATAGCATTATCAGTCTAATTGTTTTGGCAGGATCACATGTACAACATGTAAGGCATGCTAGTGGGTCCTAGACTACCCGGACACAAGTATAATAGTAGCTACGTACGGACTCTCGTCACCTCGTATGTACATAGCCCCCAAAAATAGTAGCACATCATTAATTAGTTCACCTATGGGGACAATTCCCCCTCACAAAGTTAGAAAGGAGACTTACCTCGCTCCGAAATTCTATAACCGGCTTCCAAGCCCTTCCGATGACTCAAATTGTTGCACAACTATCCGAAACTAGCCAAATTACGGCAAACTAATGAAAATATACTCTAATACTTGTTAAAAATTCAAATTATATAAATTCCCAACTCCGCTCGAAGAATTGACCAAAATGCCCTCGAGCCCACGTGCCCGAATTCCGAAATTTCTTGAAGATAAACTCTACCCATGGCCTTACTAACTCAAATATATAATTTACTCTAATTTTCATGCTCGAATTCATGGTAAAAATTCAAAACTACCAATTCTAGGTTTTCCATGAATTTCCATGTTAAAATATATACATAATCCAAGTATTTAACTTGAAATAGGTGGGAATCACTTACCTTGACATAGATGATGAAGATGGAGCTCTAAAATCGCCCCTAGGTCGTCTCCCATGGAGGAAATGAGATGAAATGAGCCTAAACCATTTTTTGCAAAACTAAACACTTCCAAGCAAGTCTTCTTCGCGTTCGCGGGCCTACCCTCGCGTTAGCGAAGAACAAAAATCTCGAAAGGCAAATTCCAAATACTTCTCAGATAGCATCTAGTAGATTGATCATAACTTTACTCCCAGAACTCCAAATGACAAATGGTTTAATGTTATATCAACTAGACTCCAGGATTTAAAACTTTCATGTTTTGGTTATCTTCCATTTCCTTATATATTTCGAGATATAAGCTACCAAAGTCAGCTCTATGCAACACAAATTTCTTCTTCATCTTCCCGGATGCCCTATAGTGTAACAGCCATATCTCTTTGTAAACAAATCCAAATTCTAAATGGTTTATTTTTCCAGAAACTAAAAACAAATTCAAACAACTTTCTTTTTTACATCATCTCAAAATTTCTTATAGATTGTGAGATATGAGCCTCCAACGTCAGACCTGCGCAGCAGATATTTATCTTCTTCGCGAACACGAGGCACTGTTAGCGAACACGAGGCACTGTTCGTGAACGTGAAGAGAAAAGTCCCTGATGCCAAATTCTTCTTTGCGAACGCAAAGGGATACTCACGAACGCGAAGAACAACACCAGACACCAGTATCAGCCATCTCAAAACAGCCCGAAATGATCCAAAACCACCCCGAAACACACCCGAGGCCCCATGCCCTCGTCCAATCACACGATTCAGTCCCATAACATTCCACGGACTTGCTCGAGACCTCAAATCATATCAAACAATTCCGAAACCACGAATCGCACTCCAATCCAAACTTTATGAACGTTGAAATTTCAAACTTCTACATTCGATGGCGAAACCGATCAAATCACGTCCCATTGACCCCAAATTTTGCACACAAGTCATATTCGACATTACGGTTCTGCTCCAACTTCCGGAATCGCATTCGGACCCCGATATCAAAATTTCCAATTCTGGTCGAATTTCACAAAACCTTCAAATTCCTATCTTCAGCCAAATGACTTCAAAATGACCTACGGACATCCGAATTCACTTCCGATCGCGCTCCCAACTCCAGAGTCACCATACGGAGCTATTCCCAGGCTCGGAATCCCAAACGGACATCTATAACACCGAAATGCCTTCCAACCCAATTTTATGAAATTCTTCTAAAATGCTATCTTCCATAATATGCGAATAAACGCTCCTAGGTTATCCGACTCCCGACCCGAACATACGCCCAAGTCCGAAATCATCATACAAACCTGCTAGAATGTTCAATTCCTGATTCGGAGGTCGTTTACTCAAAATTCCAATCTTAGTTGATTCTTCCAACTTAAGGCTTCCGAAACGAGAATTGTCTTTCCAAATCCACCTACACTTCCCGTATTTCAATTCTGACCATGTGTACAAGTCATAATACCTGAAATGAAGCTGCTCGTGACCTCAAACTGTTGAACGACGCGCTAGAGCTCAAAACGACCGGTCGGGTTGTTACATTTGGTAATTAGGCTAATATACCGAGACATGGGTTCACATCGTCCTGCAAAAGAGGAAGGTTTTTTGACCTTGAAATCAGAATAGGTTTCACAAGGCTTGGGGGTACACTCCTCGATGTGATGAGGTACTACCATTTTTCTCTTAGACGAGCGTGATGATGAAGGTGATTTCTCTTTTTGGGGAACTGTTTTAGATGTTTTTTCCATTTTGTTGAGAAAATTCATTAGAAGAAGAAAAAACTGGTCTAGGGATGAACACAAGGAAGGGGTAAGTGTAGAGAAGAGTTGATGATGTTTGAAGATGTTGTAGAAAGTAAAAGTATGAAGAGTGAAAGATTGGAGTATTTACACGGGCCATCTAAGCGTGTTGGAGAAGCTAAAAGGACGGGCAATAGTCTATATCGATTTATGGTTTTTTGAGAACTGTGCAGACATGACCTCTGTACGACCTTTCCGTCACACCAATTGCTGACCTCACGTGACAGACGTCATAATTGGGATATTAAAGGGCCAATAATTCAAATAGTTTCTTATATTTTCATTATAAGAAATGCGATGATTATCTGTATACGGCCGAAATCGAAGGAGTCCGATTTCGACGTCTCTGATATGCAGAGCCTGAGCCCGGGAGGCTCGAACTAAAGTTTGAGCCTAATCACAGAATGCATACCTCGAGAGAGCACATCGAAGTCCCGACACGGCCTACCTCGGGGTAGTGCAAAATCGATGATAGTTAAGAAAAAGCGGGTATTTCTCAAGGGCATATAAGTCAAGGTGTAAATCTCGGGATTGGTTCGTGCAAATCTGTACTAGACGGTTATACTGTTCTACCAATAAAATTCTTTGTCATAATTATAAATATGCCATATTAGGGTTTTCCCATTCCTATATAAAGGGGACCCCAATCATTTGTAATGATCATTATTCACTAATATAGAATATTCTACTCTGCTTTTCTCGTTTGCTGTGCTCAAAATTATTCTTCAACTTTATTATTATTCATTTATTGTTCATACTTTATTGCTACTAACTAATCTCGAGACCCCGAGGATATCGAGCTCGAGGCCCCCGTTTCCTTTGGCAACACTGGTTTGATTATCATATTCTTCTTATTTACGCCTAGTATTTCTAGCTTATCTACTAATATTGAAATAAATCACATATTCTTAGAACCACAAATCAAGTATAATTGTTAACACCATTTTTGAGGTAAACAATTAGTGACTTTATTATTATTATTATTGTCGATTTAGTGAAAGATTGTTTTGGCTTATTTTCGCCCTAATGAGATGAAGGAAACATTGACATCAATTTTCTCCAAGTCTATGTATCGCTTAGACCTACCTCAAGCACAATGAGGTCTCTCAAGGATATATGTCGGATGAGCACGCTTAGCGAGAATAATTTTTCAAGTCAACATCATAACATTGGAGTTCTTTAAATGAGTCATGATTAAGAAGGCAATATTAGCAATTTAGCTATTTAGGCTAGTATTATAAAGTTAAGGGTATTTTAGTTATTTAGCCCTAATAGCACTTTAGTATAAATAATCTCTTTTTCTCATTTTGAAAGGAAGCTTTTGATGATGGATTGGTAAACAAAGATCAAATCTTGAGAGATTTAGGGTATCTTTTATTTCTTTTTATTTACCATGTTTTTAGATTATATGTGTTAGGTTTACCATGTATGAGTTCATGTTCATACTCTTGGATTATATTTTTTATTTGAATGTTAATTCATTGTTCTAGTTAATATATCTTTTAAGGGCTTTGGATTGAATTCTTTATTTAGATTAATCCGTGTTTCTTATTAATGTTATTCCTTGATTAGTGTTTATTATATTAAATTCAAGTGGTCTAACTAGTTCATATTTAGGTTCTTGAGTTTCTCTATTTTAAACCTAATCTTCTATCTTTTTGATTCCATGTATTTTAGCTGAACTGTTAATTTCTCATTCATAATTGACATTCAGAACTGAAACTGACATTCATCTTTTAGTTTTGAGAAGTTTGGTTCCAGTTTGAGTTGGGTTTCTGGGGTTTCGAGCTGTAAGTTTCCTTTAGTTGCAACTATATTTAACAGGAGTTCTTTGCACTATTTTGAGGGAGAACACCAGAAGAAATTTCAATTAACAGCTACAGTTTGCTGTCAAGCTAGGCTGTTGAAAATTTTATGCATTGTCTTGAAGCTGATTCTCTGCCAAAATTCTGCACTGTTAAAGTGATTTCTGCTCTATTTGAGCTACCATTTGTGTGTTGTTTAAGGTGTTTGTCTACACTGTTTTTGAACTTCAAATTTGTGATCTTTTTTGAGTTGCTGAAACTACAACTTTGGGATAGCATTGGAACTAAGAAACTCTGCAGGTTGTGCCTTATTTTTGCACTGTTTGAGCAGAAAATCTACACAGTTGGAGTTGAGAAAATCTGTACTGTTTAGAAATTTCTACAGTTTTTGTTGTCTGTCTTCTACAGTTTGGTGATTGACTGATTAACGTTTTTCTAGTTCTGTTTGTTGAAGCTAAAGGCTCAGAAAGGTTCTAGGAATTGCCTAGCTATTTGCATCGGTTTTTCTGCACCAGTTCTAATTTTGCAATCTCTTGGGAGGTGATTGAGGTGCTATTGACTGAAGAAATAAGATCTGATTGATTTTGTGCTTTGAGAAACTTGCAGAAACTAAAGTTCTGGACATCTTTTTTGCTTGAACTATAGCTTCTAAAATCATGAACTCAAGAGGGACCTAGCTATGAGAGTACCTGAATGCTTACCTCAAAAATGGTTTTAACAATCATACTTGATTTGTGGTTCTAAAAATATGTGATTTATTCCAATACTAGTTAATAATCAAGAAAAGACAAGTGTCGGTGAGAAGAATGTGATAATCAAACCAGCGTTTCTAAAGGAAGGAAAGCCTCGAACATGGTGGATTCGGGGCCTCGAGGCTAGCTTAGTAGCGATGAAGTATGAACAATAACTGCAGAAAAATAAAGTTGAAGAATAATCTTAAGCACGACAAACGAGAAAAGTTGAGTAAAATATTCTATAGCAGTGAATTCATCCTCCTACAAAATAATTGGGGTCCCCTTTATATAAGAGGGGAAAATCCTAATATGGTTCATGTCTCATTATGATAAAGAATACTATTGGTACAACTGTATAATGGTTTAGTACGGAGTTGTACTATTCTTTACAAATCCTATCCGTCCTAACCACGTGTCCTTGGGATTTTTCCTCTTTTTCTTGAATGTCGTCGATTTGGCACTGCCTCGAGGTAAGTTGTGACGGCTCCTAGATTTGCCTTCTCAAAGTTTACATTTTGGGATCGGATTCGAACTTTACTTCGAACTCCTTGAGCTCGGACTTGGTGCAACAGAGACCTCAAAATCGGGCTCCTCCAATTTCGGCCGTATATAGATAGTCCCCGCGTTTCTAGAATGAAATGATAAGAAACGATTTTAATTCTCGACCCTTCGATGCTCTTCATGATGACGTCACTCCTATGACATAACCACTAAAATGACTGAAGCGCCCCACCAGTTCTTTTCCCCAAAAGCCATAATTGGTTGTCAGGGATGGCTGGCCATCAATATCAATGAACAGTAGCCGCTTTTCTCTTATATATACTCGCTTCCCTCTCTCATTAAGAACTTTACCATTCTACAACAACTATTCTCTTCTATAACTTCCCTTTCACCACCAGTTCTTCCACCGTATTAGTCCTTCCTTTTCTAAAGAAATTATGGCTAAAACATCCAAATCTGTTCCTCAGAAAGAAGAAATCTCCACTTCTACTTCCCGTCTCGCCGGTGGCAAAGCGCCGGATCTCAATGAGATCATTCCGATCAGCTTTTCCTTGAAGAAGGACTTTACAATAGAGAAACCTCCCGTTGTCCGTGGCCGTCGAGAACACGCCTCAAGGTATGTAAGATCAATCGATAAGAGACACATCGAAGCTGTGAGGAGGGAGAGCGGATGTGGGAAGAGGTCGTTCTGCAAATACCCTCTCGTGAAGAGGATATTACGACCTACGTAGATGGGTTTCTGACGGTGTATACATATCCTTTTACATTAGGTCCCCTCGACCCACTCGTGCTCGAGTTCTTCCAAAGGTACCAAGTTACCCTGTCCCATATCCATCGATCCTTTTGGCGGATCGTGTTAATGATGGGATTTTTTGCTGAAAAGGTCGGGACCGAGTTCACCCTCAGCCACCTCATTCGATTGTATCGACCTCAACATTTTCGAGGTCTAATCAAGCTCCAACGCCGGTATACCAAATCCTTCTTTTCTAGTAACGAAGAGGACAGGGATCGAGGCTGGATGAGTCGATTTATCTGAGTGAAGACCATCGATGTCATCCCCACGGAGTTCCTACCATTACCTGAGAAATGGAACGTCACACGTGAGTAGAATGTTGTGCTTTATTTCCCTCTCATAAGTTTTGCTAAACTTGGTATAGCTGTTCCTTTTCTCTTCTCTCAGTGGTCCCGTTGATGCCTATGCAGTCCTCGATCTCGCAGACTGGGTTCGCAAATTGGCACCTACTTTGACATATGACAGATACAAGTGGTGGGATTTGTCGAATGGCAAATGAGAGGTGAAGCACCATGGTACGTGTTACACTACTTCTTCTTTAGTGAAAATACCTTTCTTCATATGATCTAACTTCTTCGTCGCAGGTATTGGTGAGTTTTTCGAGATAAGGCCGCCCATGCCTAGGGAGGAAGAAGAACTCTCGGCTTCGAAGCCGAAGAAAGATAACAAGAGAAAAAAATCCTCGAAGAGCGAGGATGCTCAAAGAAAAACAGAGCCTGCTCGGAGGCACAAGAAAAATGTTGTCATCAACGAGGACAGTGATTTTATCCGCCAGTCTGTGGCTGATGATGAAGACGAGCTAGAGGTTTTGACGTTGATGACTCGAACCGAAAAACCTTCCAAGGCCATAAGTCTTGTCGGGTCTGAGACCCCTAGCCTCGAGGGAGGAATTCCAAAATAAAGAAGGTACGAAGTCCCTTCATCACCTGACTTGGCGACTGCCTCTCATACTTCGGGAAATACACCGAAGGGAGTGGGCTTCGACGCACCTCGGCCCAATCAGAGCGCCTCTGGCATTTTCCTCGAGGCCGTGACAGCACGTCACTCACCATTATTTCCATCTTTCTTCGAGAATACTATAAGGGATGCTCGGGATCTGAAGACGCCCAAATTAGGCAGATTCCCGAGTGAAAATGAACCCTTTCAGGGTTGCTTTACTAGGGTCGATGAGGCCGAGCTGTAAGGCCCCGTAAACTTTTACCTAGAAAATCGGCACTTCGTGATGTCCAGGTTGATTTATGCGTTTAATGGAGGAAAAATATGGGGCTATGGAGAAGGTTAAAATCATTAAGGAGCGGTTGAAAACTGCTCAGAGTCGCCAGAAATCCTATTCAGATGTTCGTCGCAGAAACTTGGAGTTCAAAGAAGATGATAGGGTGTTCTTGAAGGTATCTCCCATGAAGGGGGTCATGCAGTTTGGAAAGAAGGGGAAATTGAGTCCAAGATATGTCGGGACATATAGAATCACTCAAAGGGTAGGACAAGTAGTGTACAAGCTTGAGCTGCCCCCTAAAATGTCATGGGTGCACCCGGTATTTCATGTGTTCATGTTGAAGAAGGTAGTTGGAGACCCTTCCGACGTCGTGCCGATTGATACCATTGTGGTTATCGAACAATTTTCATATGAAGAAAATCTAGTTGCTATTATTGATAGACAGGTCCGAAATTTAAGAAACAATGAAATTGCTTCGGTAAAAGTTTTATGGCGAAACCAGCAAGTCTAAGAAGCTACTTGGGAAGCCGAAAATGAAATGAAAAAGAAGAACCCTAATTTTTTTGAATAACCATGTAATAGTTCTATGATGCTGCTTTCTCTAAACATTTGTATTACTTGTTTAGCTAGTGTAAAAACACTCCCTTCTTAGTTATCCGTCCTTTAATAAAGCCTCGGTTGATGTTGCTTTGGGTTCTATTGCGTTGTCTGATCATATAAAGGTTGTTGAAATGTGTTTTAGGGGCTCTCTGGTAGGTGGATATGCCTAATTACAAAGGAAACTCTGGCAAAATTTTCAGAAAATTTGGGAGCTAGGTAAATTTGGGGCTGTTGGCATATGGTATGACTGGACCTAAGTGAACCTTGATCCTCATTAGAGGACGAATTATCTTAACTGGGGGAGGACATAGGGCCCCGTAAAGTTTTACCTAGAAAATCGGCACTTCGTTATGTCCATATTGATTTATGCGTTTAATGGTGGAAAATTCTTCGCAATGAGCTTGATCGCCACGGTTCGGACCTTTTGGATTGAACAGTACCCTACGAACTTAGAAGAAAATATTCGTGAATGAGTGCATTTCTGTGGCCCACTATGCGGTCGCATAATCACTCTGCAGACCGCATAATGGCCGTAGAGTGAATCAGAAAACTGGCCAAAATTTGAGGCCAATTATGCGGCCCAAAATGTGATCGCATAACTAAATGCGGGCCGTATAATCCATCACATAGCTGCCTTGGAGTTTTGCAGGGGCAGTTCTGCGGCGCATTATGCTACTGCATAATAGGTATGTGGGCCGCATAATGGCCGCTTACTCGATCAGATATTCCACCTTGTTGAGGCAACTTTTGCGGCAGGTTTGCAGATTGCATTTCCATTCTGCGGTCGCATATACTACGTCGGGGCACCCTTTTTCTTAATTTTTGACCCAACCCGAGACCAATATAAAACACCTTCCTCACCATTTTTAACTATTTTTCTATTACTATATAGTGAGGAAGATAGATTCTAGAGTGAGAAGAGGCCACCCACCCCTTGATCATCACTGTTCTTGATTGCATGACTTAAGATTTGCAAGAAGGCCCTAAAATTATAGGTAAGAACTCATACCCTATCCTCTAAATTCAGAAGTCTAGTTAAGGGGGAGGGGATAATTGGTCAAGTAAATGTGGTATGGGGGAGGTAATGTCCTTGCATGCATGTGTTCCTAAGCTAGGAAAGGGAAATCTCCCACTAAAAAAGGGAGCTATGGGGCTATAGCGAATTAGTAATGATAAGTATGATACTCAAGTAAGCTAGGACTATGACCGGATTCCTAATTACGATTTGATTGTGCTATTTTTTCAAATAGATTGAAAGAGCTAAAGGATTCCGAAAATTGTCGTAGGAATTAGGGATAAGACCCAGTCTAGGAATGTATGGCTAACTCTAATATTCATAGAATCAACTCTTTGTTGTCCAAATATTTTGTATGAGTCCCTTACTCGATCCTACTTGAATTTGTTGCTTTAATGTGTTGAGTCGAAAGATTTCCGTTACCTAACTGTTTTAGTTGTTTTACTATGTCACAATGCTACTTGAAAATGTGAATTATGATTCTTCATGCTCCTTCTATTTCATGTGCACCTTGTTATATGTTGGTTCATATCGATATTAAATATAATGTTATTGAACAAATGAAAGGGAAATAGACTCGAATTTTAAAACGTGTCCAAGTGCCAAGAACTATGTGATAAATGGTTGAAATGAAATGTGGACTGAGTAAGTAAATGAAATGGTGATGTCCCAAAGTGAGATGGCTTAGCCGATCAGGCCGAGATCGGATGCCATGTTGTACACATGGTTGCATTTACATCGGATATATGAATATAAATTATGATGTTGGTGATGTCTCACTTGGGATGGCTTAGCCGGTCGGGCCTAGACCGGACTCCGTGTAAAAAGACACGATGGAATTATAAATCATGGCACTTGGCATTAAGAGAATATTAATCAAAGGGATGGAAAGACGAAACAAGAAACTGTGTGACCCCTACTTGTGATTCTCTATTCTTGTGAGGTGCTACGTGACTTCCATGACTGTTTTCCTACCTGTTTTATTGTTTATTTTATTTTAGAGTGGAATTTTTTATACATACCGGTACTATTCGATTGTACTAACGTCCCTTTTGCGGTGGCGCTACATATTTGAATGGATGTAGGTGGTTCTATTGCAGATAGCGCTGATCGCTGGTAGTGGTGCCCTCACCCTTTCTCCTCACATCAGTCTTGCTGAGCCCCGTTTCTTCCCAGGGTCATGTATAGTATATGTTGTCCTTATTTTGTATAAGTCACTATATTTTGAGGTATAGCCGGGGCCTTGTTTACGACCATTCTCATATTTGTCTTTTGTATCTATAGAGGCTCCGGAGACGTTTATGTGGGTTATGTATTGGTGTTGGGAATGTTGTCAAATCAAGTTGTATGTTGAAATCCTATTCCACTTAATCATAAACTGTGAGTACTTTGGATGTTTGATTATCGCATAATGCATGTACAGAAGAATGAGCTAGCAACACATGTATATTTATATAACTGACCTCTCCCCGGGTTAATAAACTGTGATGCGTCCCCTTTTTGAATATGAATGAGTCGGGTAGGATATGTTTGAAAGCCTTGCTCGACCAGGTTCACTCGGTTGAGCAACGGTCACGCTCCCCGAGGTTAGGGAGTGACACAAACCAACAGATGCAAACTCGATCTTCGAGGAGGCTCAACGCCTTTGCTTAATTGTAAGTTTCTAATAGCTCAACAATCTTTCTAACTTCGTACTTCCCTCTTTTATCTAATCAAACTTTCATTTTTGTAGGCCTTCGGCAAGATTAAGACTGAGCTGTGTCGCTCTAAGGACGAGTTGCATAGGTCCTCGATTGAGGAGAAGTCCCTCAGGCTTTTATGTGACAAGAAAGAAAAGGAGTTGAGGCATCTTCGATCTGAGTTGGACAGAGCTCGTGGGTATGAGGATAACATTGAGAAACATGTAACTTCATTTTTGAAAAAATACGGGCTCCCTCTCCCATCTTCGGAGGTTAACACTTCAATAACTCAGTTGCAGCAGAAGGTAGAAATACTGGAATGTATTTGGGGCGAGGTCGCCCAAGTCTACTCCGAATGCAATGAATGGAAGGAAAAGATGGACGTCCTTGCTGCAGCCAAAAAGAATGCATTGGCAAAAGTGTCCGCCCTCAAAATTCAAATTCGAAACATTTAAGAGAGCAATTATGTTCAAGCAGGCAGGATAACCGAACTCGAGGCTGGTCTCACGAAGGCGAAAGACGAGGTCGTGGAAGCCCGAGCCGAAGCCAAAGAGATATAATCCAAAGCCAACAAGACGGTAGCTATCAATTTGAAAGATTCTACCGATGCTTAAACCCTCGAGGAGATCCATGCCAAGGGCTTCGATCTCTCCGAGGAGATAGAGCAGGCCAAGGCAGACAAGAATGATGCCAAGAGTGAAACACATGATTTAAAACCCAAGGTATTCGAGCCGAAGTGTTATTCGATATCTCCAATCAAACACCTGCAAAAGGTTAGTATGAAATACAAATGAAAAATGAGAAGGTTATACCTCATCGTTTGAGAGATGATATATTCCAATTGTTTGGTAGTTGCTTGCCTTTCATAGTGCTCAGCTTGTATGATCCTTTGACTACCACTCCGAGGACACGGTACGGTCCTTCCCAACTAGGGAATAGCTTCCCTTCATATGGGATTCTAGTGCTGAGGGTGACATTCCTTAGAACCAAGTCCCTGACTCTGAAGTATCGAACGTTTGTTCTTCTGTTGTAATACCATTCGATCCTTTATTTTTTAGCGGCCATTCGGACCAATGTGCTTTTCATATAATAGCTTGAGGGAGGTGTTCATGGCCTCATTGTTTGAGTCTTCGATGGCATGCTGAAACCTGACGCTCGGTTCCCCAACCTCAACTTGTATTAATGCCTGGGACCCGTATACCAAAGTTAACGGGGTCTCCCCTGTGCTCGACTTCGAAGTTGTTCGATACGCCCATAGTACTTCGGGAAGCACTTCTCTCCACTTCCCTTTCACATTCTCTAACCTCTTCCTTATGTTTTGAATGATAGTTTTGGTTGTGGACTCGGCCTAACCATTTGCACTTGAGTGGTAAGGTGTTGATAGATACCTTTTGATTTTATGATCATCGAGGAATTTTGTAACCTTGCTGATGATGAAATGCTTCCCATTATCACATGTAATCGCGGAGGGAGTCCCGAATCGGCATATGATGTGGTCCCATATGAAATCAATGACTTCTTTTTCTCTTATCTTTTAGAAGGCATGTGCTTCTACCCATTTTGAGAAATAGTGAGTAATAAATAAGATGAATATAACTTTACCTAGTACCGTTGGTAGGGGGCCGACGATGTTCATCCCCCATTTCATGAATGGCAACGGGGATATGACTGAGTGTAGTTATTCACCGGGTTGATTTATCATCGGTGCGAATATTTGGCATTTGTCACATCATCGAAAGAACTCCTTGGTGTTCTTTTCCATGCTATCCCAGTAATACCCCGTTCTGATTATCTTTCGAACTAAAGAATCAGCACTGTAGTGGTTTCCCCAATTACCTTCGTGGATTTCTCGTAGCATATAGTCGGTTTCCCCCAGTCACAACCATATTTCTAGTGGCCCGTCGAAGGTCCTTCTATACAATGTCCCATTATCATCGAGTGAAAATCAGGCTGCTTTGGCTCGAAGGGCCCTCGATTCCTTTGGGTCCGTGGGGAGCTTCCCCTGTTTCAAGTAATCGATGTACTTGTTTCTCCAATCCCATGTTAGACTTGTTGAGTTGATTACTGCATGCCCTTCTTCGATCACCAATTTTGATAGTTGTATGACAGTCCCCGGGATTATGTCATCTTCTTCAATCGAGGAACCAAAGTTCGGGAGTGCATCGGCCTCACTATTTTGTTCTCGAGGAATGTGGACCAGAGCCCACTCTATGAAGTGATGTAATGCCACTTGAAGCTTGTCTAAGTATCTTTGTATCCTGTCTTCTCGAACTCCGAAACTTCAATTTACTTGGTTAAATACAAAAGAGAGTCACATTTTGACTCGATGACCTCTACTCTTAGGACATTGGCAAGTTCGAGACCTGCAATCACGGCCTCATACGCGGACTCATTGTTAGTCAAATTCAAAGTTTTAGTGGAATGCCTAATTATGCCGCCCGTAGGCAGTTTTAGAACTATACCGAGCCTAGACCCTTTCACATTCGAGGAACCATCAGTGAAGAGGGTCCATACCCCCGATGATGTGCCTGCTTTTATCAAGATTTCATTTTCTATTTCGGGAACGAGGGTAGGTGTAAAATCGGCCACGAAGTCTGCCAAAATTTGAGACTTGATAGCGGTTCGAGGTTGATATTCGATATCGTACCCTCCAAGTTCGATGGCCCATTTGGTCAATCGGCCCGATAATTCGGGCTTATGAAAGATGTTTCGAAATGGATATGTAGTTAACACACATATATGATGACATTGAAAGTATGGTTTCAACTTCCTAGATGCATTTACTAATGCAAGAGCTGATTTTTATAAGTATGGATACCCGGTTTCAGCATCTCCTAAGGTCCGACTTATGTAGAAATAGGGAATTGCATACCTTGTTCTTCTCGAACCAACACGCCACTTACCACAACATCAGACACAGCCAAATACAAGTATAGTGTCTTATCCTCCTTCGGGGTATGGAGCAAATGTGGGCTCGAGATATACCATTTTAGTTCTTCAAAGGCCTGTTGGCATTCCGGATTCCACTCGAAGTTGTTTCTCTTCTTGAGTAGGGAGAAAAAGTGATGACTCCGATCCGATGATCTCAAGATGAATCGGCCTAAGGCTGCTATCCGCCCGGTTAGCCACTGTACTGCTTTCACGTTGTTTACCATGGTGATCTCCTCGATAGTTTTGATTTTGTCGAGTTTGATCTCGATCCCCCTGTTTGACACCATGAAGCCCAAAAATATTCCCGAGCCGACTTAAAAGAGCATTTCTCGGGGTTGAGCTTCATGTTGTATCTTCTTAGGATATAGAACGTTGCCTGCAAATGAGTCAAATGGTCCTCTGCGTGCATGGACTTAACTAACATTTCATCAATGTAAACTTCCATACACTTGCCAATTTGATGTTCGAACATCTTATTAACTAGGCGTTGGTATGTGGATCCTGTGTTTTTTAGCCCGAAGGACATTACATTATAGCAACATGTGCCATACTTCGTGATAAACGAAGTCTTTTCCTGATCCTCCGGGTTCATTTGAATTTGACTACACTCGGAGTAGGCATCGAGAAAAGTGAGGATCTCGTGGCCAGCCGTAGCATTGATTAGACAGTCGATGTTTGACAGTGGGAAATAATCTTTAGGGCATGATTTGTTAAAAGCTTTATAACCTACACACATTCTTAGTTTATTTCCCTTTTTAGAGACTACTACTACGTTAGCTATCCATTCGGGGTATTTTACCTCCCTAATGCATCCTATTTTAAGAAGTTTAGTTACCTCATCTTTGATGAAAGTATCCTTTACCTCAAATTGAGGCCTCCTTTTTTGCTTCACCAGTTTGAACCTGAGATGGACACTCAATTTATGGGCGGTTACCTCTGGTGGGATCCCTCTCATATCTAAATGGGACCAAGCGAAGCAATCAATACTTAGTCGATGGGTGGTTACCTCCCGTGTCAACCGGCTTGAACCTGAGATCGATACTTAGTCGATATGTGGTTTTCTCCGGTAGGATTCCTGTCGTATATAATGGGACCAAGCGAAGCAATCAAGAAGAAATTGAATAATATTTTTCTTGAGTTCGGGGGTTAGTCCCATTCCCAGGTATACCTTTCATTCGGGAAGATGCTCGATCAATACTGCCTGCTCAAGTTCATTGACAATGGACTTGGTTGCATCTGATTCCTTAGGGGAAATGAAGGTTCAGGGGGTGAGGAAGCCTTCTTATCTGTACTCAACCACCTATCCATCGATCACCTGTTCCTCCTGCTCAACCGAGGGTATGGGCTGCGATTTCTATTTAGCTACATGTTCGCGTTTGACTTCTCCGAGGTAGATGGAGCTGATATTGGTGCCAAGTCATACACTGCGAACATCTCTTTGGCTGCATGGTGCTCTCCATATACTGTTTTCACGCCATCCTTTGTTGGTAACTTCATAATGTGAATCCATGGCCTTCAAAGTAAGGCGTTGTACCTCATGTCACCTTCGATGACATGAAATTTGGTGGCTTGTATGGTGCCGGCCACGTTGTCTGGGAGGATGATTTCCCCCTTTGTTGTTTCACTCGCCATGTTGAATCCATTCAGGACTCGAGAGACGGGTATGACTTGGTCGAACAACCCGAGCTTCTCCACGACCCTCGACCTTATTATATTAGCCAAACTACCGGGATCCACGAGCCCACGTTTAACTTGAATTTTATATAAAAGGATAGAGATTACCATTGCGTCATTATGAGGCTATGATAAGGACTCGATGTCATCCTTGTTGAAAGTGATGGTGTCTTCGGAAATGTAGTCCCGAGATCGCTTCTCCCTTGTGATGGATACTTTTGTTTGTTTGAATATGGGTCCCTATGCGACGTTGACTCCTTCGATGATCATATGAATGACGTGCTGCAGCTCCCCTTATTCATTTTTTCTTTTTGTGTCTCTTTCTCGAAAATGGTTCTTTGCCCGGTCGCTGAGAAATTCTCGGAGGTGCCCCTCGTTGAACAATCAGCTACCCCTTCTCGAAGCTGTCTGTAGTCCTCGGTCTTATGACCATGAAAGCGATGGTATTTTCACATTAAGTTAGGGTTCTTTTGGGAAGGGTCTAACTGCATGGGATTGGGCCATCTTGTGTCTCTAATCTTGTTTATGGATGATACGATGTCTAAGGCATCGATGTTGACAATCAGGGTACCTCCAACGGTACCGAGTGACTATCGAACCCGGTTTTTCTCATGAGTCCCCGTGAGCTCTGGCCTCGATCCACTCTTTGTTCATTTTGAGGTATATTACGCCTCGAAGTGTTTCTTCGCTCTTCGAAATATGGTTGGTATCTCTCCCTATTCGGCCCCGACTCTCTTTCTGCATTTCTTGATTCGTTTGCTAATAGCCTGCTTGGATACACCGAGCCCGAGGGGGCTCCCAATTGGTCGTCTTCGACCCTGATGTTTGATTGATACCTATTTTGAACGTCCGCCCAAGATACAGCGGGATACTCGATCAAGTTTTGCTTCAATTGCCTTGAAGCTATTGATATTCGTTCATTCAAACCCTGAGTGAAGGCTTGCACGGCCCAATCATCGGACACTGATGGTAATTCCGTTCGTTCCATCTGAAAGCGGGATACGAACTCTCTTAGCATCTCGTTTTCTCTTTGTTTGATTTTAAAGACATCAGACTTCCTTGTAGCGACATTTATGGAACCACCATGTGCCTTTACAAATGAGTCGGCCAACATAGAAAACGGGTCTATCGAGTTCGGGGGCAGGTTATGGTACCACAACATAGCCCCTTTGGACAAGGTTCCTCTAAATATCGTCAACAGGAAAGACTCGATCTCTTCGTCCTTTAAATCATTTCCTTTTCTACCACAAGTATATGTGCTAATATGCTCATTGGGATCTCTGGTCCCATTGTATTTTGGGATGTCAGGCATCCTGAACTTCTTCGGAATGGGCTACAAACCCACACTTGGTGGGAATGGTTTTTGCACAAATTTCTTCGAATCCAGTCCCTTTCAAGACTGGAGGTGCTCCCGAGATCTGGTCGACCCTCGAGTTGTAGGTTTCCACTTTATCCTGATTCAACCCTTATAGTAGGTTCCTCGAGCATTCTCATGATGGTGGGGTCCGTTCCTGACCCATTATTGCTTGATCTTTCTAGGGCTGGCTCAACTCGAGGAGCTGTTTCTGGTCTTGCTATGCTCGGAGTATTTTGCTGACTCTGTAACTGAGCGGTAGAAACTTGTTGTTCTTGTAACATTTCAAAGATTAGAATATTCTATATTAGTGAATTCATCCTCCAACAAAATATTTTGTGTGCCCTTTATATAGGAGGGGAAAACCCTAATAAGGTACATGTCTCATTATGACAAATAATACTATTGGTACAGCTGTACAATGGTTTAGTGCTATTTCTTACAAATCCTACCTGTCCTAACCACGTGTCCTTGGGATTTTCCCGCTTTTTCTTGACTGTCATCGATTTAGCACTGCCTCGAGGTAAGTTTTGACGGGTCCTTGATGTGCCATCTCGAAGTGTACATTCTGGGATAAGATTCGAACTCTACTACGAAATTCTCGAGCTCGGTCTCTGTGCAATAGATACCTCAAAATCGGGTTCCTCCGATTTCGTCCATATACACTAAAGTTGTGTTATAGTTAACTTCTACAAATTGGACTGGTTTGGAGGAAACTGGAACCTTAAGAGAAACTATTCTGTTTTTTATATGATGTACTAATTAGCTCAATAAGGAAGAATTATGAACTTTGTTTCTTGTGTGAGGGTCTTGTAATTTGCATTAGCTTGGCGTGAAGTAGTTTAGATTAAACAACCTTGCCAGCATTGTCTAACCATCTGCAGATTTGTCCAGTTGAGTTTAACTAAACTCTCAACTATATTAACTTGATATTAGTTCGTATTGAGATTAATTCTAGTTTCTTTGTGTGCTTTATTTCTGTCATGTCATTTCTTTCATGCTTTTCTCTTTATTATCGTTGTGAATTTCTTGGCTCAAGTCCGTTAGTTTTTTATTGTGCTTTCATTGGTGTCACATACATTCCATTCCAAACCGATAATTGATTGGCTACTTGGATTGATTTGAGAATGTTGGTTGTGAAGAGAACTTTTAGATACCCTTGTTTGGAAAAAGGCTTGAGAGGTGAGTTTAATTGAGTGAGTTCGCAAAAGCCTTTGACCTTTGAGTGTAAACACGAATGTTAAGTGACATCTATATTGAGTGAACACTAAGTAGGGAGTGAATTATAAGGTCCTATTTTGACTACCCAACTTTCATTCTTTATGTTTTCTTTTGTAGGTACAAGGAGTCATAAGGGAGGTATGAATGGTTATGTGGGTTCTTCTTATGAAACCAATTGTTCTTCTCCAAGTGTTGAAATCTTTTATGATGAAAGTGGGAGAAAGATAAATTTGAGGTATTATGTAGCGAATGTAGAAGTCTATGAGGGTTGTTTAGTTGCTATAAGTACTCACTATGCGACCAACTTTATTGGTTCTTACTTTGTTGAATGGTTGGGATTGAGTTGTATTCCAAGGGAGTCACGTTATAAACTTTGGGGTTAGTGGATTGATAGAGGTGTTATGGTTACTATAACCAAAGGAGACTTTAAAGAAGTGGTTTGCTTTGATGTATACCCTACAAAGTATTGCCATGCACGATCGGGAAAGCCTTGGCTTCTTGATCATAATCTTCCTATTGATGTAGAATGGAATAAGTATGTGATTGATATAAATGGAGGGGGGGATTACTTCATTCCTAAATACTTTGAGGATAAGTTGCTGGCAAGGCAAGATAATGGAAGTGGAGTTTGGAGTGCAAATCAATTCACATGTACTTCTCCTAATCCATGTGGAGATTATGATGCTTATATTATGCCAAGCCAAGTTGTGTCTTTTGATGCTTGTTACAATGCACCTTACACTTATCCAACACTCCACTACCAACACCAACTACAACCCCCAACCACACTTCAACCACCACAAGTACATCAACTACAACCTTATTAAACTTCACCACAACCTAGACCACCACCATATTTAGCTTCACAATACGTGCCTCGAGCACCACCAAAGAGGGACAATCTCCCTCCTCCACCACCTATACCACCTCATCAGCCTCGAATGATTAACAATCCACTTTTTCAACATGATCATGAGACCACCTTGAATGAGTTGGACAACATCCAACAAGTATCTATTAGAGAATATCGGAGGAATGAAGATATGTTGGTGAGAAAGGCTTTGTCTACGTCTATAGAGGAGAAAGAAGTGTAAAATACACAAAGGAATAATATCTTTTACACTAGATGTTTGATTTTTGATAGGATGTGCACATTTGTAGGTGATGGAGCAAGTTGTGACAATTTGGTGAGTTCTACCTTAGTTAAAGAGTTAAAGTTGGAAACTTTCAATCATCCTAGACCTTGTAAGTTGCAATGGTTGAATGCTTGTGGATAACTTAAAATGAACAAAGTAGTGAAAATTCCTTTCATGATTGGGGAGTACAAGGATGAAGTAATTTGCTGGGGTTGTGCCATTATATGCTTGCCATATCATCCTTGGGCGACCTTGGTTGTATGATAGAGATGTTTTGTATCATGGAAGGAAGAATCACTATTCTCTTAATTTAAAAGGAAAGTTGGTGACAATTGAACCATTGGAACCAAGTGAATTCCTGAAAGAGCAAATGAGTTTGAGAACATCCTTGAATAATGCAAAGAGAAAAAGCAAGGATGAGAGAAAAAAGAAAGAGAGAAGTGAAAGAGAGAAAAGTGACAACTCTAGAGTGAAAAACGGAGAGAAAATGTGAAGTGAAGTGAGTGAGTTGTCACAATAAAAGAATAAAGAGTTTGAAAAGAAAAAGAGAAAAACCAAAGAGGGAAAACAAAAAGAGAGCGAGTATTTTCCTTATTCTAATGCCACTAAAAATTCTTCTGTCTTTTGTTGTTTTGTATCTTGTCTAGGGAATTTTGGAGATGATCCATCAAGTGAAATTCCTTCTAGTTTGAAGATCTTGGAAGATGATCCAGCTACCTTTTCAAAAGAACTTTTGAAATTAAATGATCAAGTTCAAGGTAAAGAAAATACTTTCGAAGAGCTTCAAGGTAAAATAGCTTATCCTTCTACTCATGACACTTTGGTCGATTGTGGTGACACATTGAGTTTGAAACATAGCTATGACATTGGTGAGTTTGATATTTTTTTATCTTGTGATGTGAAAGATAATGGTGTCTTGCAAAAAGTTAAGAGTTCTTGCGTATTTTTGGATGCTTCTAGCTCTTTGTGTAACGACTCTTTAGCTAGTAATGTGAGTGATGTTGAGTCTTATGATAGTCCACCTTTATGGGATTTTGGAATTTGATGATTCTTTTGACTCTACTTTAACTTTGTTGGAAGAAAGTTTTGAACTTTATGAAGAAATGAGTCAAGAAGAATGTTTTGATGAATTCTTTGATTCTATTTCCATTCTTTTTGAAGAACCATTCAATTTTTATGATGAAATGAGCAAATGTGAATATGGTGATGATTTGGTTGAGTGAAAAAACTAAAATAATGTTTTTGATGCTAGCACTAATATTAATTTCTTTACTTATATTTGTTTACCTAGAAAATGGTTTTAACAATTATACTTGATTCATGGTTCTAAAAATATGTGATTTATTTCAATAGTAGCAAATAATCAAGAAACGATAAGTGTAAGTGAGGAGAATGTGATAGCCGAACCAATGTTGCTAAAGGAACAAGGGCCTCAAGCTTGGGGATTTCAGGGCCTCGAGGCTATCTTAGTAGCAATAAAGTATGGATAATAAATAAAGAATAATAAAGTTGAAGAATAAGCTTAGGAACAGCAAACGAGAAAAGTAGAGTAGAATATTCTATAGTAGTAATTGTTGCTTTTTACAAATGATTGGGGTCCCCTTTAGGAGGGGCAAACCATAATATGGTACATGTCTCATTGTGACAAAGAATACTATTGGTACAATTGTATAAAGGTTTAGTTTGGAGTTGTACTATTCCTTACAAATCCTATCCGTCCTACCCACGTGTCCTTGAGAATTTCCCGCTTTTTCTTGACTGTCATCGATTTTACACTGCCTCGAGGTAGGTCGTGACGACCCTTTGATATGCTCTCTCGAGTAGGCCATATCGAGCCTTCAATATTCTCTCTCGAGTTATGTATTCTGAGAATGCACTTTGAACTTCACTTTGAGACGTTTCAAGCCGGGGCTTGGCATAATAGAGACTTCGAAATCAGACTCCTCCGATTTTAGCCATATACAGATAGTCCTCGCGTTTCTTAGAATGAAATGATAAGAAATGGTTTTGAATTCTAAACCCTTCGATTCTCTTTATGATAACATCACTCTTATGACATAAGCGCTGAAATTGGTTGTCAGTGGTGGTCGGCCATCAATATTAATGAACACTCGCCGTTTTTCTCTTATATATACTTGCTTACTTCTCTCGTTAAGAACTATATCATTCTGCAGCTATAATTCTCTTCTATAGCCTCCCTTTCACCACTAGTTTTTCCACCGTATTAGTTCAAAGTTGCATTGCCGTTTTCATCTTATCCTACCCTTTCTAAAGAAATTATGAATAAAACATCCAAATCCGTTCCTCAGAAAGAAGGAACCTCCACTTCTGTTTCCCGTCCGGCCGGTGGCGAACCGCCGACACTTAATGATCTCATTTTGAGCAGCTTTTCCCTGAAGAAGGACTTTACAATAGAAAGAGCCCCCGATGTCCCTGGCCGCCGAGAACATGCCTTAAGGTATATAAGATCAATCGAGGAGAGACACCACAAAGCTGTAAGGATAGAGTGCATATGGGGGGAAGAGGTCGTTCTGCAAGTACCCTCTCGTGAAGAGGATGTTACGACCTACGTAGAGAGGTTTCTGACTGTGTATACGTATCCCTTTGCATTAGGTCCCCTCGATCCACTCGTGCTCGATTTTTAACAAAGGTACCAAGTTACTTTGGCCCAGATCCACCTGTCTTTCTGGCGGATCGTGCTAATGATGAGCTTTTTTGCTGAAAATGCTGGGATCGAGTTCACCCTCAGCCACCTCATTCAATTGTATCGACCTCAGCATTTTCGACGTCTAATCAAGCTTCAATGCCGGTCCACCAAATCCTTCTTTACCATTAACGAAGAGGACAGAGATCGAGGCTAGATGAGCCGATTCATCCGAGTGAGGACCATCGAAGTCATCCCCTCGGAGTTCCTACCGTTCCCCGAGAAATGGAACTTCACACGTGAGTAGAATGTTGTGCTTTATTTCCCTCTAATTAATTTTCTAAACCTCGTATAATTTTTCCATTTCTATTCTCTCAGCATTCCTCTGGATGCCTAATGCGGTCCTCGATCTGACTTGGACAACGTAGGTCTTCGAATGAGGAGAAGTCCCTTAAGGTTTTATGTGACCAAAAATAAAGGGAGTTGAGGCATATTCGATTTGAGTTGGACAGAGCACGTGTGTGTGATGACAAGCTAGAGAAACAGGTAACTTCTGTTTTGAAAAAATACGGGCTCCTTATCCCTTCTTCGTAGGCTAACACTTCAATGACTTAGTTGCAGCAGAAGGTAGAAATGCTGGAACGTCTTCGGGGCGAGGTCGCCCAAGTCAACTCCGATTGCAATGAATGGAAGGCACGAATGGACGTCCTCGATGCGGCCAAAAAAGATGCATTGGCAAAAGTGTCTGCTCTCGAAATTCAACCTCGTAACGCTCGAGAGAACAATTCAGTTCAAGCGGGCATGATAACTGAACTCAGGACTAGTCTCACGTAGGCGAAGGCCGAGGTTGTGGAAGCCCGAGCCGAAGCCAAGGAGATACAAGCCAAAGCTGACAAGATGGTAGCCATCTATTTGAAAGATGCTACTGATGCTCAAGTGGAGTTGAGGGGGTCCTCCTACCGAGTGAAGAGAGGAAACGACTATATCTGATGCACATCCCCGAGGGAAACTCTCGAGGAGATCCATGCCAAAGGCTTCAATCTCTCCGAGGAGATAGAGCAGGCCAGGGCAGACGATATTGGTGCCAATTTCATCATTTCTTCTTCTGATGAAGCCGATGCTGAAGATGGTGAAGAAGTATCTGACAATTAGGTTGGTCCCGAGAGGGTTGATGGGGGCAAAGTCTCCAAAGGGGAAAAGACAAAGTCCCTGACGGTAGACTAGGTCTTCTTTGATTTTTGTAAAGGGCACCATGTGGGAGTATTGTAAATGCACTTTTGAACCATTATCTTCATAAAAAGAAATCTTTGTTCTGTCTTTGATTTAATTTTCCTGTTGCCTTTGGTTTTGAAATTTGATGTGTATCGACGATCAGTACAATGCGTTGGACATAGGATATAAAAAACATAGGTTTTTGTGCTTTGATCGATGACCGATAATAAGTGACCACTTAGGGTTTGATCTTCGAGTTAAGCTTTGGCTCGGGACTGTCGAGTACGAACTGAGGTGAAGTCTCGAGCACAGTGTGCTTTGACCTTTAAGTTCATTAGGTACAGACTCTTAGGCCTTAAGACTTTGGATCTTAGGCTCTATTCAACTTGGCCCTTAGGCCCTTTTCAATTCAGCCCTTGGGCCCTTATATGTCGGCCCTTAGGCTCTTACAAATCGGCCCTTAGGCTCTTTTTAGATTGGGTCCATTCGACCTCTAAAATGGCTACAATTTTCCCTCATTCTGGCTAAACTATTTTAAAAATTTATGTATGCCTTGGCATGTTTTTATATCCGTCCGACTTTTCAACGGTTCGATTGATATGAACCTCGATTACAAGTTGATGTGTAGCGATAATTGAGTACCTCGTGAGGTTCTCTCGAAGGCTAATTTTCTCGAAGCCTTTACATTGTTCTGAGATGATATTATCGAAGCCCTTTTGCTTATGTCGAGGGTAGCTTGATTTAACAAGTTTTTTGAAGTATTTGGGGCCTTTAGTTTATGGCGGAAATCAGACGTCCCGAGCTGCATTATTTCGGCTGTAGCCTTTTCATATGACTGTAGTATTTATATTCGGCTGTAGCCTTTAGCCCCTGGGTGAGATGACCTCGACCTTAATACCGAGGGTATGCCGTTTTAGGGGTCTTACAAGTTTGAATATCTAGCCTTGGCCTTAATATCGGGGGTATGACTTTTTTAAGGTCTTATAAGTTTGGGTATACCTCGTTGAGGTCTTATAAACTTGAGTATGCCTTGTTGAGGTCTTATAAATTTGAGTATGCCTCGTTGAGGTCTTATAAGTTGATTGCTCATGACAGTCCCTGAGTGTTCGGGAGTATTTGGACCTTGAGCCGTTTCATGTGAAAACAGTAAACTTCTTTATGGTACAAAGTGTTTTGATACACAAGAATTCTTCTTTGAATAATGCATACATGTTTTTGCCCTCGGGGGATCGACTATTCTACACGGACACGGTTCATTTGACCGTTTTGTCCATTACAGTATCCTCTTATCGAGGACCTCTTTGGCATAACTTGTTTGCTTCGAAAAGGTAACTTCCGACGGTGATGCCCCCCAGTATTCGAGGTTGATTGAAAAAGAAACCTTGAATACTTGTTGATTTTTCCTTAGGTAGCATATAGATGTTGCCTCATTAAAAATCTTGCCGGTAAAATCCATTTGGGATAAAACCCGATCTAAGGGGAAAAGAGTACAGCGCGTGCTTTAAAACCCAAGGTCTTCTAGCTGAAGGGTGCTTCGTTTCCTCTCAATCGAACACCTGCAACAAGGTAGTATGAAATATAAACGAAAAGGTAGAAGGTTATACCTTAGCAATAATAGTGTTTGAGCATCGGCATGTTCCAATTGCTTGGTAGTTTCTCGTCATCCATGGTGCTAAGTTTGTAGGACCCTTTGCCTACTACTCTGGGGACGTGGTACGGTCCTTCTGAACTAGGGCCAAGATTCCCTTCGTTTGGGTTTCGAGTGTTGAGGGTGACTTTCCTTAGAACCAAGTCCCCGACTCTGATATATCAAAGGTTTGTTCTTCTGTTGTAGTACCTTTCGATCCTTTGCTGTTGAGTGGCCATTCGAACCAGTGCGGCCTCGCGCTTTTATCTAGTAGCTCGAGGGAGGTATTCATGGCCTCGTTGTTTGAGCCCTCGGTGGCATGCTAAAATCTGATGCTCGGTTCCCCTTCTTCAACTGGTATCAACGCCCCGGACGCATATACCAAAGAGAACGGGGTCTCCCCTGTGCTTTACTTTGATGTTGTTCCATACGCCTATAGTATTTCGGGCAACGCTTCTCTCCACTTCCTCTTTGCATTCTCTAACTTCTTCTTTAAGTTTTGAATGATAGTTTTATTTGTGGACTCGACTTGACCATTTGCACTGGGGTGGTAAGGTGTCAAGAGAATCCTTTTAATTTTATGATCCTCGAGGAATTTCATCACCTTGCTGCGGATGAATTGCTTCCCATTAATACATGTAATCTCAGAGGGGATCCCGAATCGGCATATAATGTGGTCCCGTATAAAGTCGATAACTTCTTTTTCTGTTAGCTTCTCGAAGGCATGCGCTTCTACCCATTTTTAGAAGTAGTCAGTCATAAATAGGATAAATATGGCTTTACCTGGCACCGTTGGTAGGGGCGACGATGTGAATCTCCCATTTCATGAATGGCCACGAGGATATGAGTGTAGTTGTTTCCCCGGTTGATGAATGAAAATCTTTGGCATGTGTCACATCTTCAAACGAATTACTTGGTGTGCTTATCCATGCTATCCCAATAGTAACCTTCTCTGGTCACTTTTTGAACTAAAGAATCGGCATCAGAGTGGTTTCCACAAGTTCCTTCATGGATTTATCGTACCACGTAGTCGGCATCCCCTCGTCCCAGGCATGCTGCTAGTGGTCCGTCAAAAGGTCCTTCTGTACAGTGTTCCATTATCGTCGAGTGAAAATCGGGCTTCTTTGGCTAGAAGGGCCCTCTATTCTTGTGGGGAGCTTCCCATGTTTCAAGTAGTCGATGTACTTGTTTCTCCAATCCCATGTTAGACTTGTTGAGTTAATTTATGCATGGCTTTCTTCGATCACAAATTTTGATAGTTATACGACTGTCCCCGTGATTATGTCATCTTCTTCAACGAGGATCCCAAGTTGGTGAGTGCATCGGCCTCCCTATTCTGCGCTCGAGGTATGTGGACCAGGGTCCACTCTTTGAAACAATGCAATGTCACTTGAAGCTTGTCTAAGTATCTTTGCATCATGTCTTCTCGAACTTCGAAGCTTCCATTTACTTGGTGAACTACCAAAAAAGAGTCACATTTTGCCTCGATGACCTCTGCTTCTAGGCCCTTGGCTAGATCGAGACCTGCAATCATGGCCTCATACTCGGCCTCATTGTTATTCAACTTCAAAGTTTTATGGATTGCCTAATTATACTGTCTGTATGTGGTTTTAGAATTATACCGAGCCCGGACCCTTTCACATTTGAGGCACCATCAGTGAAGAAGGTCCATACCCCCGATGATTTGCCTGTTCTTAAAAAGAGTTCATTTTCTACTTCGGGCACGAGGGTAGGCGTAAAATCGGCCACGAAGTCTGCCATAATTTGAGACTTGATAGCCGTTCGAGGTCGATATTCGATATAGTACCCTCCAAATTTGATGGCCCATTTGACCAATCGGCTCGATAATTGGGGCTTATGCAAGATGTTTCGAACTGAATATGTAGTTAACACACATATAGGATGACATTGAAAGTATTGTTTCAAATTCCTAGATGCGCTTACTAATGCAAGAGCTAATTTTTCCAAGTGTGGATACCTGGTTTCAGCATCTCCCAGGGTCCGACTTATGTAATAAAAAGGGAATTGTGTACCTTGTTCTTCTCTAACCAACACTCTACTTACCGTAACTTCAGACACGACCAGATACAAGTATAGTGTTTCATCCTCCTTCCAAGGCCTGTTGGCATTATGGAGAAAAGTAAGGATCTCGTGGCCATCCGTAATATCGATTAGACAGTCGATATTTGGCATTGAGAAAGAATATTTAGGGCATGCTTTGTTCAAATATTTGTAATCTACGCACATTCTCATTTATTTCCCTTTTGAGGGACTACTAATACGTTAGCTAGACATTTAGGGTATTTTACCTCCCTAATGGATCCTATTTTAAGAAGCTTAGTTTCCTCGTCTTGGATCAATGTATGCTTTACCTCGGATTGACGCCTCCTTTTTTGCTTCGCCGGCTTGAACCTGAGATCGATACTTAGTCGATGGGCGGTTACCTCCGGTGGGATTCCTGTCATATATAAATGGGACCAAGCGAAGCAATCAATAAGAAAGTGAATAAGTTTTTTCCTGAGTTCGGGGGTTACACCCGTTCCCAGGTATACCTTTCGTTCTGGAAGATACTCGATCAATACTGTCAGCTCGATTTCTTTGACAGTGGACTTCATTGCATCTGATTCCTTGGGTACAACCAATTCTCGGGGGTGAGGAAGTATTCTTCTCCGTCCTCGACCACCTATTTATCGATCACCTGACCCTCGGACACAACCGAGGGTATGGACTATGATTGCTATTTAGATACCTGTTTGCTTTTTGACTTCTCCGAGGTAGATGGAGCTGATACTGGTGCCGAGTCATGTATTGTGAACATCTCTTTGGTTGCATGGTGCTCTCCATACACTGTTTTCACGCCATCCTTTGTTGGAAATTTCATCATTTGATGAAGAGTAGATGGTACCGCTCTCATGCTATGTATCCATGGCCTTCCAAGTAAGGCGGTGTACCTCATGTCACCCTCGATGACATGAAATTTTGTGGCTTGTATGGTCCCGACCACATTGGCTGGGAGGATAATTTCCCCTTTTTTTGTTTCACTCACCATGTTGAATCCATTCAGGATTCGAGAGGCGGGTATTACTTGGTGGAGCAACCCGATCTGCACCACGACCCTCGACCTGATTATATTGGCCGAACTACCTGGGTCCACGAGCACACGTTTAAATTGAATTTTATTTAAAAGGATAGAGATTACCAATGCATCATTATGAGGATGAGATAGGGCCGCGATGTCTTCCTCGATGAATGTGAGGGTGTCCTCGGGAATGTAGTCCCGAGATCGCTTCTCCCTTGTGGCAGATACTTTTGTTCGTTTGAATATGGGTCCCTGTGGGACGTCGATTCCTCTGATGATCATGTGAATGACATGCTGCAGCTCTTCCTATTCATTCTTTCAATTTGCATCTCTTTCTCAAAAATGGTTCTTGGCCCGGTCGCTGAGGAACTCTCCAAGGTGCCCTTCGTTGAACAAACGGGCTACCTCCTCTCGAAGCTGTCTGCAATCCTCGGTCCTATGACCGTGAGTGCCTTGGTATTTGCACATTATGTTTGGTTTCCTCTGCGAATGATATGATTTTATGGGCTTAGGCTACCTGGTATCTCTGATATTGCCTATGGATGATACGATGTCTGAGGCATCGATGTTGAAATTATATTCTGACAATCGAGGTGCCTCCAACAGCCCCGTATGCATGTCGAAGCCGGCTTTGCTCATGAGACCTCGTGAACTTTGGCCTCTATCCGCCCTTCGATCATTTCGAGGTATATTATGCCTTGAAGCGTTTCTTTGGTCTTCGACATAAGGTTGGTATCTTTCCTTGTTCGGTTTCGGCTCCCTTTCTGCGTTCCTTGATTCTTTTGCTAATATCCTGCTTGGATATACTAAGCCCGAGGGGGCTCCCAATTGGTTGTCCTCCACCCTGATTTTCGATTGATACCTGTTGTGCACATCCGCCAAAGTTATGGCGGGATTCTCCATCAAATTTTGCTTCAGCTGCTTCAAAGTTATCGAGCTTCGTTAATTCAAGCCATGAGTGAAGGCTTGCACTACCCAGTCATCGGAGACCGGTGGTAATTCCATTCGCTCCACCTGGAATAGGGATACAAACTCCCTTAGCATCTCGTTCTCTCTTTATTTTATTTTGAACACATTAGACTTCCTTGTAGAAACTTTTATCGCACCAACATGTCCCTTTACAAATGAGTCTGCCAACATGGGAAACAAATCTATTGTATTCGGGCATCCAGAACTTCTTCGTAATGGGATTCAGGGCCTCACTTAGTGGGAATGGCTTCTGCACGAACTTCTTCGAATCCACTCCCTTCAAAATTGGGGGTGCTCCCGGGATCTGGTGGACTCTCGAATTGTAGGTTTCTACTTTTTTGTCGTTATCCTCTATCTTCTATTCTCCTAACTCGACCCTTTAAGTGAGTTCCTCGAGCATCCTCATGATAGTGGAGTCTGTTCCTGACCCATTATTGCTTGATTTTACTGGTGTTGGTTTAACTCGAGGAGTTATTTCCGGACCTGTTGTGCTCGGAGTCTTTTGCTGACTCTGTAACTGAGTAACATCAATTTGTTGGGCCTACAACATTTGGAAAATTACATATAGACTAACTTCGTCTCGAGCCTGTGTTCTTAGTACGTCAGGTTGGTCTCCTCCACGTACGCTTCCTTCGACAACAGTACCCAAATCGACGTGCAAAGCAATAGGTGAAACTATATCAACAGGGTTTGTTGCTGCTGCTACCCTAGGGTTTAACGGTAGCACGCCGACCCTTCGAGCCATTTCTCTGTTCTCTCCATGGAAACCAAAACCGTCGTTTACAGGTACGTTTGCTGAGTTAGACATATTTTTAACCTGAAATCAAAGAGCTTTTGGACAAGAAAAGAGTGATGAATAACGTGGGTTATCAGAAAAGTAGCACCAAGATAATCACTATTATCTTTAGCCCCACGGTGGGCGCCAAACTGTTTACCTCGAAAATGGTTTTAACAATTATACTTGATTTATGGTTCTAAAAATATGTGATTTATTTCGATACTAGTAAATAATCAAGAAACGATAAGTGTAAGTGAGGAGAATGTGATAGTCGAACCAATGTTACTAAAGGAACGAGGTCCTCAACCTTGGTGATTTGAGGGCCTTGAGGCTAGCTTTGTGGCAATAAAGTATGAATAATAAATAAAGAACAATAACGTTGAAGAATAAGCTTAGGCACAGCAAACCTGAAAAGCAGAGTAGAATACTATAGCAGTGAATTGTTGTTTTTGGAAATGATTAGGGTCCCCTTTATATAGGAGGGGAAAACCCTAATATGTCACATGTCTCATTATGACAAAGAACACTATTAGTACACTGTAAAACGGTTTACTACGAGTTGTACTATCCTTACAAATCCTATCTGTCCTAAACATGTGTCCTTGGGAATTTCTCGCTTTTTCTTAACTGTCATCGATTTTGTACTGCCTCGAGTTAGGTCATGATGGGCCTTCGATATGCTCTCTCGAGTAGGCCGTATCGAGCCTTCAATATGCTCTCTCGAGGTATGTATTCCGAGACTGGCTTCGAACTTCACTTTGAGACCTTTCAAGCCCGAGCTTGGCATAACAGAGACTTCAAAATAAGACTCCTCCGATTTCGGCCATATACAGTCTTACTCCTAATTTTGAAATAACATTCTCGTTAGATTTTGCTAATGCTTCTATGAGAAAAGGTAAGCATGTTTCTTTTGGTGGTTTGATTGATGATTGTGAGGAAAAGAACCTAACTTTATTCATTATTTTGTGAAGGTTCAACAAGGAAAAGTTTCTAAAGGTAAGGAAAGCCTTGAACTAACACTTTGGCATATTATTTTTCAAGAGCTTTTTCTTTTTCCCGAAATCAAGAATAATATCACGACCCCAAATCCTAACAGGTCGTGATGGCGCCTATCGTGGAACTAGGCTAGCCAACCATCACATAACTACACATTTGATCTATTATAATATTTTCAAAATCAATAATAATCATCAAACAAATTATAAAATAATTTCTTTAAGTCTTTACGCCGCAATAATAATCTAACAGTCTAAACAAATCCCAGAAGACTGGAGTCAACCGATCACGAGAATCTAAGAGATAAACTAACTCTGCAATTGTCATAATAATGTCTATAATCAAATACTAAGTACTATATGAAGAAGGGAAGGGGAGAAGCTGCGGACACTGGACAGCTACCTCAAAATCCCAAACGCTAATGACAACGAGCTTGGACGACTACTGCTCCGAACTAGTACCTGGATCTGCACACAGGGGTGCAGGGAGTAATGATGAGTACGCCAATTCAGTAGTAATGAAAAAAAATCATAGTCTGAAGTATATGAACACACATCACAAAAACACCAATCCACAAAACAGTAAAACATCAAGTCTCAATACAGTATACATAAGTTCGAAAACAAGTTTCCATACAATCCTTTTGAAACAAGTACATTTTCAATATATCTTAGTAGAACTCTCAGTAATATCAGTTTGAAAAACGAAGTGAATCATAGTCAAAACTCAGTAAAATATCATCATAAAACTGCCCCTCGGGCCATATTCATCACTCGTAACAATTTCCCTTAGTACCTCACCATCACTCAGTATCAGCCCCGTAGGAAACCTCACTGTCACTCATGCCTCCCAATCAGTCATCACTCGGCACTCGCACTCAGTAGATACCAGTGCTCACTGAGGATACGTATAGACTCCGGAGGGGCTCATACAACCTAAGAGCTATAAACAAGCCAAATCATGGCATCGATCACTCTCAGGCACTCGACCTCTCTCATATCATAACATCGTCACAATATTGGCCCTCGACCTCACTTAGTCAGACACTCTCAGCATGCCATTCGGGCCATAAATAAAACGGGGTTCTCGACCCAGAATAGTATCTCATTTCAAGAAATAGTAATATTATCAAATAAGAGTGTCAACAATTTCACAAGAAAGACTGAGTGTAAAATCATAGTTTTAAAGTGAGGAATATCAGTAAAATAGCCCTCAAGGGGTTAAAACAGATCGTCACTAGGCCGCAAACATGGCTTACAGCCCAAGTATAACAAAATATAGTAATACTAATAACCATATGCTTTAAAATTGGTTTCGCAACTCAATAGTTTCCTAAAAAGATACATTTTCCAAATTTCCAATTCGTGCGCGCCCCACACTCGTCATCTAGTGTGTGCGTCAGTCCATATCCATGAAAGGATGTAAAGTCCGGGGTTTCATACCCTCATGACAGGATTTAAAGACATTACTTGCCTCACACTAGCCCGAAAATCTACTCTGCAACCCGCTTGCCTCTCGAATCAACTTCCGAGTGCTCCAAATCTATAAAGATCAGATCTTTCTCATCAAATTATGCTAAGGGAATGAATTCCAAAACCCAACCAATTTTAGCACAAAAACCGAAATTAGCCAAAACCTGACCCCTGGGCCCGCGTCTCGGAAGTCAACAAATTTTATACCAAAATCATCCCCTAAAGGTCTCATAATTTCAAGCCCTAATTCCATCTTTTTCTACTGATTTTTAAAAATTAAACAATGATAATTTGATCCTTAATCAGATAAAATCGAGTTTTAGGGACCAAAAAATTCCTTACCTCAATGAAGAACAATTATTTCCTCTCTTAAAAATCAACTCAAAAGCTTCTTCCCGTTAAAAAATGGTGGAAAAGTGGGTTATGGTCGCGGAGGGTTTTAATTTATACTTCCCAGGTCCGAAAACTGTGTAATTGCGGCTCCAGCAGTGCGTTCGTGAAGCACTGCCAAGTCCTACCCTACGCGATCGTGTAGCTACACCCGCACTCGCACATAACAATCAGCCAACCCCTCCCCACACGCCAAGACCTTATGTAATCGCGCCCAGCAAAACGCGACCGCACTGGCTTCCTCACTCCTCTCTCTGCGATCGAGACCTTGTACCTGTGGTCGCATAGAGTAATTTTCTGGACCTCACCAACTAAACTGTGCGATCGCATATATCACCCTACGATCGCATAGAAGAATCTCACACCTGCAACACACAAGCAAAAAAGCTATTTTTCTAAGTCCAAAAGTGCCTGTTAACCCCCGAAATAAATCCCGAGATCCTCGGGACCCCAACCAAATTTACCAACACATCATAAATGATAATTCAAACTTATTTGCACTCTCGGAACACAAAAAATAACATCAAAACACCAAAATCACGTTTGATTCAAGCCTAAGAACTTTGAAATTTGTAAAATCCACCAACGATGTCGAAACTATCCAAAACACATCCGATTGACCTGGAATTTTGCAGACATATCCAAAATGACATTATGAGTGTGTTCCAACTTCTGAAATTCCATTCCGACCTCGATAGCCTATTTTCCACTGCCGACCAGAAATGACCAAAAACTAACTTTCGCCAATTCAAGCCTAATTCTACACCGGACATCACAAAATTATTCCGAACACACTCCTAAGTCTCAAATCACCTAACGAACCTATTCGAGCCATAAAATCTACATTCCGAGGTCGTTTACCAATATCTCAACTCTCAGTTGAATTCTCCCACTTCAAGGCTATTCTTAAAGACTAAGTGACTAAATTCTCACTACAACCATTTCGATTCGGATCCTACCAAAACTAACACATCATAAACAGTATAACCAACCTATGAAAAGGCAATAACAGTAATTATAATGCAAATTCTACGTAACGACCGACCGGGTCATTATATTCTCCACCTCTTAAACAAACGTTCATCATCAAGCGGGTCTAGAAACATACCTGGAGTCTCAAACAAGTGAGGATATATGCTCTGCATCTCCCGCTCGGTCTCCCAGGTAGCCTCCTACATTGGCTGACCTCTCCATTGTACCTTCACTAAAGCTATATTCTTGGACCTCAACTATTTGACCTGACGATCCAAAATTGCTACCGGCTCTACCTCATATGACATATCACCGTCGAGCTGGATTGTGCTGAAGTCTAACACATGAGATGTGTCACTAACATATTTCCTAAGCATCGCCACATGAAATATCAGATGAACACTCGATAGGCTGGGTGGAAAGGCAAGTCTATAAGCTACCTCTCCAACCTGAAGTACCTCAAAAGGACCGATAAACCGTGGACTCAACTTTCCCCACTTTCCGAACCTCATAACACCCTTCATGGGTGATACCTTCATCAGTACCTTATCACCTTCCATAAAAAACACATCTCGGACCTTTCGGTCCGCATAAATCTTCTGCCTAGACTGCATTGTGCGAAGTCGCTCATGAATCAATTTCACCTTCTCTAACGCATCCTAAATCAAATCTGTGCCCAATAACCTAGCCGCACCGGGCTCGAACCAACCAACCGGGGATCTACACCTCCTACCATATATAGCCTCGTACGGGGCCATCTGAATACTAGACTGGTAGCTATTATTATATGCAAACTCCGCTAGTGGTAGAAACTGATCCCATGAGCAACCAAAATCAATCACACAGGCCTGCAACATGTCCTCTAAAATCTGAATAGTCCTCTGCGACTGCCCGTCGGTCTGAGGATAAAATGATGTGATCAACTCTACCTGAGTACCCATACCTCTTTGCACGACCCTCCAAAACTGAGATGTGACCTGAGTACCTCTGTAATAAATGATAGAAACTGGAACCCCATGCAATCATCCAATCTCCCTGATGTACATACCAGCTAACCGCTCTGAAGTATAAGTAGTACCAACAAGAATGAAGTGCGCGGACTTTGTCAATCTATCCAAAATGACCCAAATAGCATCAAAACCCTTCAAAGTCCGTGAAAGCCCAACTATGAAGTCCATAGTGATCTGCTCCCACTTCCACTTTGAAATATCTAACCTCTAAAGTAATCCTCCTCGTCGTGGTGCTCATACCTGACCTGCTCGAAGTTGAGAGACCGTGCTACATACTCAACAATATCTCTCTTCATCCGCCTCCACCAATACTGCTGTCTCAAATCGTGATACATCTTCACGGCACCCGGATGGATGGAATACCGCGAGCTGTGGGCCTCTACTAATATCAACTCTCGAAGCCCATCCACATTGGGCACGAAAATACGGACCTGCATCCTCATAACACCTTCATCACCAATAGTCACATCCCTGGCATCACCTCGACGGACCCTGTCCTGAAGTACTAACAAATACGGATCTTCATAATGTCGAGATCTAATATGATCAAAAAGAGAAGACCGGGAAGCCATGCTACCTAATACCCGCGGAGGGTCTGACAAATCCAATCTCACCAACTGACCCGCTAAATCCTGAACATCAAGTGCTAAAGGTCGTTCTGCTGTTAAAATGTAAGCTAGACTCCCCAAACTCTCGGCCCTGCGAATCAAAGCATCGACCACTACATTGGCCTTCCCCGGATGATACAAAATAGTGAGGTCATAATCCTTGAGAAGCTCTAACCATCTCCCCTGACGCAAATTCAAGTCCTTCTACCTCAGCAAATACTACAAACTACGATGATCAGTGAAAATCTCACAGTGCACTCCATAACAATAATGCCGCCAAATCTTCAAGGCATGAAAAATGGCAGCTAACTCAAGATCGTGCACTGGATAATTCTTCTCGTGCACCTTCAATTGTCTAGACGTGTAGGCAATCACCCTACCGTCTTGCATCAATACAGCTCCCAAACCAACTCTAGAATCATCACAATAGACTGTGTAAGAACCCGAACCAGTAGGCAAAACTAGTACCGGAGCTGTAGTCAATACTGACTTGAGCTTCTGAAATATTTCCTTAACACTAATCAGACCATCTGAATGGAGCACCCTTCTGGGTCAATCTGGTGAAAGGAGAAGCAATAGAAGAGAATCCCTCCACAAAGCGACGATAATATCCCGCCACACCAATGAAACTCATAATCTCTGTAGCTGAGGACGGTCTGGGCTAACACTGAACCGCCTTTGTCTTCTTCGAATCAACTTGAATACCCTCAGTAGACACCACGCGCCCCAAGAAAGCTACTGAACCAAGCCAAAACTCACACTTGGAGAATTTTGCATAAAGTTTCTCCTCCCTCAACCTCTGTAACGCAACTCTAAAATGCTGAGCATGCTCTTCCTGGATACAAGAATAAACCAGGATATCATCAATGAACACAATGACGAAAGAATCAAGGTAAGGCTGAAACATGTTGTTCATCAATTGCATGAACGTAGCTGGGCCATTGGTTAGCCCAAATGACATAACCAGGAACTCATAATGACTATATCTGGTCCTGAAAGCAGTCCTCGAAATGTCAGAATCCCGAATCTTCAACTAATGATACCCTGATCTCAAGTCAATCTTGGAGAACACTCTAGCTCCCTGAAGCTGGTCAAACAAGTTACCAATACGGGGCAACAGATACCGATTCTTCATCTTAACCTCATTCAGCTGTCTATAATCAATACACATGCGCATGGAACCATCTTTCTTTTTCACAAACAACACTGGTGCACCCCAAGGTGACACACTAGGCCAAATGAACCCCTTATCTAGGAGTTCCTGAAGCTGCTCTTTCAATTCTTTCAACTCCGCTGGTGCAATGCGGTAAGGTGGAATAGAGATAGGCTGGGTGTATGGCACCATGGAAATACCAAAATCAATATCCCTATCAGGTGGCATGCCTGGATGGTCTGCAAGAAATACGTCCGGAAAATCACGGACCCCAGGAATAGAATCAACAGAAGGAGTCTCACTACTAACATCCCTCACAAAAGCAAGATAAGACTCAAACCCTTTCTCAACCATACGCTGAGCCTTCAAATAAGAAATCACTTTGCGAGGCACATGCTCTATAGACCCTCTCCACTGAACTCTCGGAACTCCAGGCATAGCTAGGGTCACGGTCTTAGCGTGACAATCAAGAATAAAATGATGTAGGGATAACCAATCCATGCCCAGAATCACATCAAAATCGACCATATTGAGTAACACTAGGTCCACTCGGGTCTCCAGACCCCCAATAGATATCACACATGATTGATACACACGGTCCACAACAACAGTATCGCCCACCGGAGTCGACACATGAACAGAGGTAACTAAAGACTCATAGGGTATATCTATAAAATGGGAAAAATATGAAGAAACATAGGAATATGTAGAACCAGGTTCAAATAAATCCAAAGCACCTCGGCAACAGACTGAGACAATACCTGCGATCATTGCATCGGAGGCCATAGAATCCGTCCTGGCTGGAAGTGCTTAAATACTTGTGTGGCCTCCACCTGCTCGACCTCCCCCTCTAGGGAAGTCTCTAGCTGCCTGACCCCCACCCCTGGCTGCCTGGGTAGGTGGTGAAGTGACTGGGGCTGAAGTTTAGGGTTGAACGCGCTGCTGAGATGAACTACTACGATGACGAGGACACTGCTTCCACCCATGTCCTAACTCTCCACACTCAAAACAACCACCTGGAGCTGGAGATGGAGACTGATGAGAACCCCTAGCACTATGATAACCATCGGATAAACCATGCATAGAAGAACCCTGATATGATGATGCTCTAGAAGAACTCTGAGCTGCAAGGGCACTAAAAGATGAACGTCCGTGATAAGAAATGCGGGGACCCTACCCCGAAGATGCACTACTCTAAGTTGGGCGAGTTGGCTGTGGAGGTATAAATGGATGACCTCTGCCGTGCTAAAACTGTCCTGTAAAAGGGGCACCACTGAAGCTACCTGATCCCTGAGGCCTCTTGGCCTCCCTCTCCTCACGCTCCCGCCTACGAACCGACTTAATGTCTCGAGCAATGTCAACTACATACTGAAATGTAGCTCAAGACACTCTCTCCCTGGTCATCAAAATCGGAAGCTGATACGTGATACAATCTACAAATCTCCTGATCCTCTCTCTATCAGTAGGGACTAACTCAGAAACATGTCTATCCCACTCAGAAAACCTCATCTCGTACAAAGTAACTGACAACTCTCCTTGGCGCAGCTGCTCCAACTGCCTGCATTGCTCCTTTATGTGGGACTGAGGGACATACTTCTCCAATAATATTGTGGAGAACTGTTGCCAGGTGAGTAGTGCTGAACCAACCGGCCTACGCCTCTCAAATGCCTCCGACCAAGTGAAATCAGCACCAGCAAATTGAAATATAGCAAACGAGACCCGAATGGTCTCCAAAATACCCATAGTATGCAGTATCCTTTGGCATTTATCAAAAAAACCTTGGGCATCCTCACCCTCTGTGCCGCTGAAAGTCAGAGTTTGAAGTCTAGTGAACCTCTCCAGCCTAGGTTGCTCATCCTCGGGCATAGCTGGAACCACATAGTCCTGAAGTGGGGCAACCAGTTGGGCTGGAACTACCCCTGATGCCTGAATATCCTATACAGCCTTCTCAAGTGTCCGGGAAGCTAGAGTTTGAACGCCTCCCCCGGCCTGAGCTGCAGTGGCATTAGTAGACATAGCAACTACCTGGGCCAAACTGGTACACACCATCAAATTTGAGCTAAGGTCTCCTGAAGACCCGAAATAACAATAAGCATTGCCGGTGCCAGAGCCTGTCCCGCTGGAGCACCCTCGGCGGGAACCTGATCCTAAATGACAAGGGTATCTTGTGGTACTGTCCCGGCTGCTGCGCGGGATGGTCCCCTAACTCCACCACGGCCTCTATGTTGTGGGTCTGGCTGGTGTCTGTTCATCCTGATCGGTAGTGCGTGTCCTCACCATCTGTGAGAGAATGAAACAACAATAGTTTAGATTTCAAGAACTAATAGAATGGCACAAAAGAGTTCAAGAAAATGAGATTTTTCCAAAGAGTTCTGTAGCCTCTCGAAGATAAGAACGGACGTCTCCGTACCGATCCGCAAGACTCTACCAAAGCTTCTCATGATTGTTGAGTTCTATGTAACCTAGAGCTCTGATACAAACTTTTCACAACCCTAAATCCTAACAAGTCGGGATGGCGCCTATCGTGGAACTAGGCTAGCCAACCATCACATAACTGCACATTTGATCTATTATAATATTTTGACAAAATAAATAATAATCAGCAAACAGAGTATAAAATAATTTCTTTATGTCCTTACGCTGCAATAATAATCTAACAGTCTAAACAAACCCCCCAAGCTTGGAGTCAACCGATCGCGAGAATCTAAGAGATAAACTAACTCTACAATTGTCATAATAATGTCTATGAATCAAATACTAAGTACTAGATGATGAAGGGAAGTGGAGAAGCTGTGGACGCTGGACAACTACCTCAAAATCCCAAACGCTGATGACAACGAGCTCAGACGACTACTGCTCCGAACCAGTACCTGGATCTGCACACATGGGTGCAGGGAGTAATGAGGAGTATGCCAACTCAGTAGTAATGAAAATAAATTACATCTTGAAGTATATGAATACACATCATAAAAACACCAATCCACAAAACAGTAAAATATCAAGTCTCAATACAGTACATAAGTTCAAAAACCAGTTTCCATACAATCCTTTTGAAACAAGTATATTTTCAATATATTGCATTAAAACTCTCAGTAATATCAGTTTGAAAAAATGAAGTGAATCATAGTCAAACTCAGTAAAATATCATCATAAAACTTCCCATTGGGCCATAATCATCACTCGTAACAATTTCCCTCAGCACCTCACCATCACTTAGTATTAGCCCCGTGGGCAACCTCACTGTTACTCATGCCTCCCAATCACTCATCACTCGGCACTCGCACTCAGTAGGTACATGCACTCACTGTGGGTGTGTACAGAATTCGGAAGGGCTCCTACAACCCAAGCGCTACAAACAAGCCAAGTTATGGAATCAATCACTTTCAGGCACTCGGCCTCTCTCATATCGTAACATCCTCACAATATTGGCCCTGGGCCTCACTCAGTTAGACACTCTCATCATGCCATTCGGGCCAGAAATAAAACAGGTTTCTCGACCCAAAATAGTATCTCATTTCAAGAAATGGTAATATTATCAAATAAGAGTGTCAAAAATTTTACAAGAAAGACTGAGTTTAAAATCATAGTTTCAAAGTGAGGAATATCAGTAAAATATCCCTCAAGGGGTTAAAACAGATCGACACTAGGCCATAAACATGGCTTACAACCCAAGTATAACAAAACATAGTAATACTAATAACCATATGCTTTAAAAGCAGTTTTGCACCTCAATAATTTCCCAAAAAGATACATCTTCCAAATTTCCAATTCGTGCACACCCCACACTCGACATCTAGTGTGTGCATCACTCCAAATCCGTGAAAGGATGTAAAGTTCGGGGTTTCATACCCTCAGGACAGGATTTAAAGATATTACTTACCTCAAACTAGCTTGAAAAGCTACTCTACAACCCGCTTGCCTCTTGAATCAACTTGCGAGTGCCCCAAATCTATAAAGATCAGATCTTTCTCATCAAATTATTCTAAGGGAATGAATTCCAATTGAAAAATACCAATTTTAGCGCAAAACCTGAAATTAGCCAAAACTCGACCCCCAGGTCCGTGTCTGGGAACTCAACAAATTTTATACCAAGCCCTAATTCCATCTTTTCCCCTAATGGTACGTACATATAAAGAACTCTAAAATCGGAGTTCGTTTGACCCCTCAAATCATCCCCTAAAGGTCTCATAATCTCAATCCCTAATTTCATCTTTTCCTACTGATTTTCATAAATTAAACGATGATAATTTTATCCTTAATAACATATAATCGAGTTTCAGAGTCGAAAATCCTTACCTCAATGAAGAACAATGATTTCCTCTCTTAAAAATCGCCTCAAAAGCTTCTTATCGATCAAAATGGTAAAAAGTGGGTTATGGTCGTGTAGGGTTTTAATTTATACTTCCCAGGTCTGGACATTGTGCGATCACGCCTCCAGGAGTGCGTTCGGGAAGCACTGCCAAGTCCTACCCTATGATATCTCGTAGCTACACCCGCGCTCAAACAGAACAATCAGTCAACCCCTCTCCACGCGCCAAGACCTTATGCGATCGCGCCCAGCCAAACACGACCGACCTGGCTTCCTCACTCCTCTCTCTGCGATTGCGACCTTGTACCTGCGGTCGAATAGAGTCATTTTCTGGGCCTGACCAACTAACCTGTGTGATCGCATACATTGCCCCGCGATCGGATAGAAGAATTTCACACCTGCAACGCATTAGCAAAACAACTATTTTTCTAAGTCCAAAAGTGCCCGTTAACCCCTGAAATCAATCCCGAGCCCCCCGGGACCCCAACCAAATTTACCAACATATCATAAATGATCATTCAAACTTAGTTGCACTCTCGGAACACCAAAAATAACATCAAAACACCAAAATCACGTCGCACTCAAGCCTAAGAACATTGAAATTTCTAAAATCCACCAAGGATGCCGAAACTATCCAAAACACATCCAATTGACCTGAAATTTTGCAGACATATCCAAAATGACATTATGAATATGTTCCAACTTCCGAAATTCCATTCTGACTCTCACAAATCGGAAATCACTAAAAACTAACTTTCACAAATTCAAGCTTAATTCTACACCGGACATCGCAAAATTATTCTGAACACACTCCTAAGTCCCAAATCACCTAACGAAGCTATCCGAGCCATAAAATCCACATTCTGAGATCGTTTACCAATAAGTTAACTCTCAGTTGACTTTTCCCACTTTATGGCTATTCTTAAAGACTAAGTGACTAAATTCTCACTACAACCATGTCGATTCCGATCCTAGCAACACTAACACATCATAAACAATATAACCAACCTATGACAAGGCAATAACGATAATTATAATGCAAGTTCTACGTAACGACCCGGTTGGGTCGTTACAAATACCTACATTTGGCTTATGGTTATCTTGTATTTATCTAAGGCCATTGAGGTAGTGATTCGTAATTTTGAGTATTTTGATATTCTCTATATAGTAATTCATGATGTTGGACTTTCATTTAAGTTGCCATATGAGTTTGTTGTTGGAAAGTATGTGGATACTTGGGGATTAATGTTTTTTTTGACCCCAAAGTTGTTTCTTATTTGATAAAATGTCTTTCATTGGATTGGAGAGTATGGTTTATATTGCTTGTTATGACACTTTTTTATACTATAAAAGTGTGAACCTTGGTGAGAATTTTACAAGATTGTGGTTTTGTTGTAGGCATGGAACTTTACTTTCCCTTGATTCTTCTCATGAATATTATTTTCCTTATAGTCAAGTTTGTGTCATTTGTGTAGAAGATGTATTATTTCAAGATTATGACACTTGGTTATATCATAAGAGTGTTACTTTTGAGTGCAAGATTGAGAACATTGATCTTCTAGCTTGGATATATTATACTTTGATTGTGATTGGCTTGATACTTACATGTGCCCCATTCTTGGTTTTGCAAGGTCCAAATTCGAGGACGAATTTCTTTCAAGAGGGGGGTTGATATATACGGATGAGCATGCTTAGCGAGGATAATTTTCAAGTCAACATCATAGCATTGGAGTTCCTTAAAGAAGTCAAGATTAAGAAGGCCATATTAGCAATTTAGCTATTTAGGCCAGTCTCATAAAGCTAAGGGTATTTTAGTTATTTAGCCTAAATAGCACTTTAGTATAAATAGTCTCTTCCTGTCCTTTTGAAAGGATGCTTTTGGTGATGGATTGATAAACAAAGACCAAATCTTGAGAGGTTTAGGCTATCTTTTATTTCTCTTTATTCACCATGTTTTTAGATTATCTATGTTAGGTTTACCATGTATGAGTTCATGTTATTACTCTTGGATTATCTTTTGTATTTGAATGTTAATTCATTGTTATAGTTGATATATCTTCTAGAGACTTTGGATTACATTCTTTACTATGATAAACACTAATCAAGGAAGAATACTAATAACAAACACAGGTTAAGCTAAGTAAAGAATGTAATCCAAAGTCTCTAGAAGATATATCAACTATAACAATGAACTAGTTCATAGTTAGGTTATTGTCTTTCTCTATTTTAAACCCTAATTTTCTATCTTTTTGATTTCGTGCATTTTTGCATTATCCGTCTTCTCAATACGATTCCGTATCACCCAAATCAAGACGTGAATCATTGCATGACTTTTACGAAACATGTTTAAGTATTGCAAACACTCTTTTATTTCACCTTACTGACTTGGTTAACTTTTGTTTATTTCTTTATTTATTCCTTTCCCAAAGATTGGTTCGTGCATACTGGCATCATCAGCGTACCACACTAGATCCAGAGGTCCTCCACCTCCTTCTCCACCTAGCAACTCAAAAAATAAAGGCAAGGGCAAAGCGAAGATGGATGAAATAAGTAGTATTCTAAAAGATAACGCTACCACGACAAAGAATGTTGAAACCTCAAATGGGATAAGTACGCTAGGACAAAATGATTGGGTCTTACATTTGGAGCAAAAAATCCTCGAGCTACAGGGCGAGCTTGAGCAGGTCCAAAATTTGGCAAACCTTTCCCTTACTCTAAATGTCCTCGATATCAACCATCAAACACAACCACTCAAAACCAAACAGCACCACGAAACTCACAAAACCAGAATCTACAACCCATTGCCCCAAATCCTTCCTGTCACGACCCAAACCTATGGGCCGCAAATGCGTATAGTGTCATGCATATGCGTATGAATGTCATGTATTCCATAGGTACATGTTTCATAACATAATTGTGCCTTTGAGGGCATCACATCATATCATTTCGGCCACTATGAGCAAAATCATCAACGTATACCAGATGATCAGGTGGTGGTGCGTATATAACTCCATAACCTTTCCCAAATCCCATATACATATATATACATAAATATATCCGCGTATATAATGCCATATGGTCATGGGTCAGTGTGCATATGTAAATGCATGAAATGCACTTGAAAATATGTTAATAAAATCTCTCCGTATGTCATAAGACCATTATGCCTATGATTAATATCATGAAATAATTTTTACCAACTTATGTATTTTTGAGATCTATAAACAGATGATATAGTAATAAGACACATGGGAGAATAAGGATATATACATTATCTTAATTTATTTTTTCCCTAAATTTTAATAATGAGAATTTTGTACCTATTGACAAATCCACCTAACACCTAAACAATGGACAATGTGATAGTTGTATTAGTTAATGGATTATTTCCAAATTCATGTCGCATAGTGATTGCGTACTGGAGCAATACTTAGCTGTTTTCCACATTTGATCTCTTAACACTTTTATCCTATCTTTGGCCATTGAAAACACATGACTTGATCATGAATCATCCTTTAACATCTTTAAGTACTTTTTCTAACTTAAGATTTTGAAATAAATCTTACAATAAATATTATGTAGAGTATTTCTACGAATAGAGTAATTTATGGAAGTTGTGCATTTGCTCGTTCATCTTGTATCGTATAGATCATGCCAAAAAAAAAAAAGATAGCCTTAACATACCTGGAGTAGGGAAAAAAATCTGTATGATGCTTTTGGAAAAGGTTACACCGTACTCCTTTAGAATCGCAAACTTTTATGTTACTATGATTTTAATAATTCTCGTTGGATTCTTTTATGTTGCAAGAATTCAGGTTGCTTAATGTAAGGGTTAGAATCTGATTTGGAGTGTTTGAAAATGAGAATTTGAAATATGTAGGAATTGACAAAAATGGATAACGTTCTGATCTAATAACAACTTATAAAAATTGCTAATGAAATGTGTCTATTCTTTATTTAATGAGTATGACTCATGCTCTTTAAGACTTTACACATAATCATAGTGACTTATGAGTCACAGTCCTTAGATGGGTTTGCTGCCACATTATGGGTTTTATCCAATAATTAACCACCAATTATCTTAACCAACTTGTTAGTCTCCCATTAACCAATTACCCACATAAATAAGAATTATTTCAAATTACTTAAAATACTACTCATGTTAACACACTTTATATATCATACCATCACGCTCATGTGGTACCTTGTATGGAACTAGTCCTTAAATATGGAGTATTTTAGCTCGGGCCATATTTTATTCCACGTGTCAAACTTGGAAGAAAATTCATTTTCTTTTACTTGCTTCCCCTCTCACCTTTATGAATTTACTCATCACTTGTTTGAAATAGCATAATTCTTATAATCTCAAAATAATCTCATTCCCGAACTTCCATTAATTTATTTATGGTGTAATTTCACGTACGAAATATACGGTGTAACATCATCCCCCTTTGAAATATTTGTCCTCGAATGTTGACTGATGCATTTATTATTTTCATAACTTATAGCTCTTGTGAATACCTTAATAACCTCATTGCTATTTTGGCAATTATTCTGTGAATAAATCCAAAGGCCAGGGCATTTCCCACTTTAGGCCTCTTTCTCATGCCATGACTTGTGGTCGGAATCCTTCAAATCTCGTAATTGTTGCTACCTTCTTTCATGCAGTTTGTACGATTCTAACCTTGAAAGTGTGCCTATGCAACTTTTCTCTACTTTTTCCTCCAGCTTTTATCCAATCTCTAGGCTTTACTTTGTGAACATATACGGAGCTTGACAAGATGTCCCTATGGCCATTTATAGTTATACTAAAGTTCTTCGCTTAGTACTTTGTTGAACATACAGATATTGCTATACCTTATTTCACAGGCCCGTTTATCCATTCGTATGACTTTATTGCATCAAGGTAGGTCATACTATACCATAACTCTTACTTCAATTTATTATTACTGAGGTATACTACCAAACTCTACTTTACTTTTGTTGCTTATCCTATAGGTGTAAATCTCAGTCCTTTAATGCTTCTTCATTACCGTTCATCTTAAGAATCATGGCGTAATATCATGTAATACTTTGTAACGTGTGACCGTTCATTGTTGATTCACCTCAATGTTTATCTACAATCCACCACTTGAAGACTTGAAACTCCTTACGTAATACATTGCCGCTAGGGCCCACGTCTCATCGGGGACATTTGGAGTAATTAGATTGATCCACCTAAGGGTGATACTATACTTCCATAACTGTACTTTATAACATCCCAATGTTACTCACCTTATATGGGTATTTTAGTCCCTTAAAATTCATTAAATACTCATCAAGTTATTAATCAATCGAAGGCCCAAATGTCATCCTTTATCTATCATAATCATACCCTCATTCTACTACCAGGGCAGCATTCCATCTTTTCTAAATGTTACTAGTCTTAGACTCCTTTGATTTCTTTGAGGCTATACTGAGCTTTCTACAACTTAGAGGAACCATCAGCTCCCTTGTTGCGTGCATACTTAGCTTATCTTAGTTCCCATACATGCCGGAGTTATTGTGCAATTCATATGATCTCGAATATTACTTTTAATTTTACTTCTCGTTCATTAGCCACGGTAGGTGCCACTTTCCTGTGAAGTGATTACAATGTTGTTGTGAGACTGTTGTTACACGACCGTTTCCTCTTGAGGTCACTGTGCTTAGGTTGAAGCCTTCTTCATTATTTCCTCAACTAGTCTTTCATTGTAGTACATAGGGAGAACCATTGACTCTCGTAAAGTTATGAGCTTAATACGGACCTTTTGAGGTCCTTCCTTGCCCATAATCATCTGTAGTTGCTTACCTCCGTGCCCCTGTGCTTGTCGTGTTGCTTCTGAACTGATATTTTAGCTGCCTCCCCAGTGGCACTTTATTTTATCCCCGTAACACTCTACCGCTGCCATCCATGTATCGCATATCACTCATAATACTTCATTATCCCTCTCTGTACTTTCTTGCTAATATTTCTATCTATCACTTAACTCTAAAAACTCGAACAAAACATTCTTTTGCTTTAGCTCCCCTTGCTCCATCCATTAGCTCTTCGAATTTCCAAACATTCTTTCTCTTCTAGGGACGGGAGCCACATTAAGGTAATATCTACCCCTTCTAGGATTCCAGTACACGTTTTTGTAGTACTCATATCTAGATGTACTATTTTATAGTGCACCATCTGGTATCTCACAAGGAGGTCCATTAGCACCTTTGTAATATCCTTTGGAAATGTCAACTAACGCAAACCATCTATTCATCATTTTGGGTTACTCTAACCCCTGCCGAATCCAACTATCTTATCCTTATCATAAACCATATATGTTAGCTCCCATAGGGCATGACTGAGATAGGTGTGGCCGATTGTACGTACATCTATTATTGTTGAAGGTAATTCAAAATGATTATATCCCCCTTCTTGAATGGTAGATAATGATAATATTTGTTAACTGGGTACCTCGTACCCTTCTTCACCTTGCTTCTTTTACTTGCTGCCACTCGTGTCTAACTTTCGATTCCGTTATTCCTTTTTACCATAAGAATGGGTAAGTATTCCTTCCTAAAAGCTACTCATCAAGAATCGCACACCTTTTAGTACACGCATGATCTTCTAAGACCTCATATTTACTTATCACAAGCAAGATGCAAAATCGAGTTCCTCTAACTCAACACTTCCACAGCTATATCTGTTATCGATCGTCTTTCTGAATGTAGGCATCGTCTTATTACGAATAAAATAGAAGTTTGGAATTTGAATTCTTATGACCTCTACCACACGATCTAGAGTAAGAAGAAAGAGTGACAGTCCTAAATGCCCTGTATCCTAACTCTTATAAGTGTGGTGCACAACATACCCATAAACAAGACTCTACTAGACATGGCTTCTACACTCCTTAGGACATAACTGCTCTGATACCACTTTTGTCACGACCCAAACCTATGGACCGCAATGGGCACCCAGTACCTTACACAATCGAGTACCAACATAACATATCTTTTCATGTCATACTATCATAGGTAAGTGAGCTGGAAGGGGTGTCATGCGATAACTAGAGTAAACATGAGGGAATACCCGACATAAGACAACCCAACCTGATATAGAAACCCATACCTGTGACATACGGGCCTATAAGGCCAATTGTCACGCCCCAAAATCGAGGGACGCAACCGGCACTCAACCGGGTGACCCCAGTCAAGCGAACCTGATTTGCCTTTCCTATCCCACGCATTAGCCCGTGATTTCAATATATATCATTCAAGTAAAATAGCCATTTATAACTTAAGCATAAACTTCCAACTTGAATTCACTTCTACTTTTCATCATTACTAACACATGATACCAAGTACTTACAAAATACATACAACATTAACAACGTGGACAACGATTCCAAACCGTACGCTTACTACCCAAAATACATATATACTTTCCCCACATCGTGTCTACGGAGCCTTTACAAGTACAACAAATTTATATACTACTTGCCGGCAACAAGGCCCCGGCTATACCTTACACTACACCATAAACTCAAATTAAGGTGACATGAGCCACACGTGGCCCCGGGAGGAATTGGGGCTCACCAGTACAACTGAGAAAGGATGAGGAGAAGGCACCACTAACGGCGAGCTGAGCAACCTGCTATGGACCCACCTACATCCATATAAAAAGATGTAGCGCCCCCGGCAAAAGGGACGTTAGTACTGTGGAGTAGTACTAGTATGTATGAACAAACTTTATCCCAAGTAAAATCAAACAACACACAATTAAGAGACAGTAATAGAACCAATCAATCAATGCACGTGGAAAGAAACAGCCAAGATCAACAAGTTTCACAATCTCTCCTATTTCCCTTTCAACATCATCCTATTCAAGAGTTTCCCCGACTTTCCATTTCGATAGTGATAATGATCACATTCCATCCTTATTACATTGTCCACAATTATTACCTCGGCCACCCTTATTGCCTCGCAACTTATCAAGCTTATTGCTTTGTGTTGCAGCGTGCAACCCGATCCCACCTTACAATCATATTTCATAACAGCAACCACAAACAATTTCATCACAAGAATCATCACTTCAAGGAATACAAGTTAATATCAACAATTTATGTATTTGGGCCCAAGGCACCATAACTCTCATCTAGTAGTAATTTCATGAACACGGTGTTGCCACAATCGCCCAATTCAGTTACATTGTTTAATAATACTCCTTTTCATTACTTGCCACATATGGCTTTAAACTATTTTACACCTTCCCATATTTGAGAATATTATCAATCTTTCGTTCATTACATAGAATAGAATCTCACACCTCAAGACGTCTTAACAATCAATTTACATATTTCCAAACAAGGTACACATACCAAATACTCGGACCTAACAAGAGGATTCTACGAAGGTTAAAGTTAGCCATACATACCTCGAATCGGGATTTTTCCTTAACTTCTATCTCGAATCACAGGGCCTTCTAGCACCTTCAATCTAATTCATAATGCAGCACATTTAAACTTAGAATTAGGAATCATGAACATGTCTTGAACTCATTTTAGCTTTCTATCAAACACTAGGTGTTCTTTTTAGATTAAATAACCCTTCTTTAGTGAAAGATTACCCCAACCTATTTTGCTTAACTAGATTATGGTAGATTGGGTACATGCATGCAAGGTTCTTAACCCCGTCTTTATGAACTATCCTACCCATGTTTCATTTTAACAAAATCTGAAAATTTAGGGTTAATGGTGTGGAAGCTTACCTCTTAGAGTGAAGAAATTTGTGTTCTACTTGATTAGTTCCAAGCTTGAGTGATGGAGGAAGAGAAATTTGATGAAGTTGGGACTTTCTCTCTCTAGAACCCACTCTTTCCTCTATCTAATATCCCACAAAAATTGTTAAAAATGAAGGGGAGGGGTGTTTTTAATGGACTGGGGTCGGGTATTAAAAATTATAAAAATAGGGCCAGACACAAGAATGCGGTCAGGAATGCGATCGCATTCCTGACATGCGGTCCGCATAATCGACCGCATAATGGCCCTCAATATGGGCCAAAATTTGAAACACACTGCCTAGGTATGCGACCATTGTGCTGTCCGCATACACGTTATGCGATCGCATAATGCGTCACATAACTTCCCTCCCAAAACCAAAGGCAACAATGCGACAGCTATCCGGTCAGCATAACTGTAATGCGATCGCATATTGGACCGCATAGTTGGCCTCAAATGGGGAAGCGATCTTCCCGTGTATGCGACCATTATGCGGTACGCATACACGTTATGTGATCGCATAGTGCGTCGTATAACACCTATTTTTTGTAAAATTTTACTCTTTAAGTCTCGGGGTACTTTTTACTCAATTTAGGTCCGTTTTAAAATTTTCCACAGTAAAAACAACTCGGGGACACATTCGGGAACTATTTTAAAACGATAAAATGTTATGGGTATTTACATCCTCCGCCCTTAAAAATCATTCGTCCTTGAATAAGGGTTTTGGAAATCAATTAGTTTTGAAAGCATGACATGAAATTTCCAGATTTTCACTAACTCCAATATTTCAGAAATTTTTTGCTAGAGTTCCCTTTGTAATTAGACCTATCTACCTGTCAGAGAGCCCCCGAAACACATTTCCAAGCACCATTACACAGTTTTAAACACCCAATAACTCACACACAGTGTTTTTACCTCAACAATTGGCAATTATTCAATCATTTTGTCCATTACACATAGTTCTTTCTTCTTATACCACAAATTTGCACATGATTTACATTTTCGCATATAACTTGGTCGTTTTAATGAGTCCCATACAACCCAATCACCTCAATATAATGTATTCATTTTAATTAATCATTACCAACCTACTCTACCATTAATCACTTGCCTAACACATACATTCCACACAACTTTCATTTACCTCAAGGGTTACACACTACCCAAATAGAACACCGGGTTCAGTTTTAGCACACATTGGAAAATTACAACAATAAAGCAATTAGGGGAAGATGGGGTGCTTTTGCACAAAATCGGGCATAAAATATAATTTTCTTAGAGATGAAAGTTTTGACGAACGCTACTACACTTATTCAAACAAATGGGGATATTTTTCTTTCATCTCATTTTCTGCTTCCCACGTGGTTTTGTCAATGTGCTGACTTTGCCACAATACATTAACTGAAGCAACTTCTTTGTTCCTCAATATACAGACTTGTCTATCAAGAATAGAAACATGAACCTCTTCATACGATAATTCTTCAATAACCTTAATAGTCTCAACTGGCACGATGGCTGATGGATCTCCAATCACTTTCATCAACATGGAAACGTGGAACACCGAGTGCACTAATGACAATTCAGGGGGTAATCCCAACCTATAAGCCACTTGTCCTACCCTTTGAGCAATCCGATATGGCCCGACATACCTTAGGCTCAATTTTTCTTTCTTCCCAAACCGCATCACTCCCTTCATGGGAGATACATTGAAGAATACCCAATCAGTAACTTGGAATTCCAATTTTCTTGGACGAACGTCCACATAGGATTTTTTTAACGGCTTTGAGCGGTTTTCATCCTTTCCCGAATGACTCTGACCTTTTCCAATGCCTGGTGCACAAGATCTGGCCCTAACAATTTTGCTTCACCAACCTCGAACCACCCAATCGGAGATCTACACCTCCTTTCGTACAATGACTCAAATGGGGCCATCTGAATACTAGCGTGAAAGCTGCTATTGTAAGCAAATTCGATAAGTGGTAAATGATCATCCCAACTACCCTTGAAGTCCAACACACAAGCCCGTAACATATCTTCAACCGTCTGAATAGTCTGCTCTGCCTGACCATCAGTCTGCGGATGGAAAGCTGTGCTGAGAATTACTTGAGTACCCAAACCTTGCTGAAATTTCCTCCAAACATTAGCCGTGAACTGGGCTCCTCGGTCTGAGATAATAGAAACTGGAGTTCCATGAAGCCTGACTATTTCCTTGGTATAAAACTGAGCGTACTTTTCTGCAGTATCAATGGACTTGAGCGACAAGAAGTGCGCTGATTTCATGAGTCGATCCACTATCACCCAAATTGAGTCGAACTTGCGCTGAGTGCGAGGTAACCCTACCAATAAATCCATGTTGATCATTTCCCATTTCCACATTGGAATTTCCATAAGCTGAGTTAACCCACTAGGCCTCTGATGCTCGGTCTTCACCTGCTGATAATTCGGACATTTAGATACAAAGTCTGCCACACCTCTTTTCATACCGCTCCACCAATAAACTTCCCGGAGATCTTGATACATTTTCCTAGAACCTGGGTGCACGGAATCCCTGGAATTGTGAGCTTCCGCCATCACCCTCTGCCAAAGATTGTCCATATCAGGAACACATAGCCTTCCCTGGCACCGCAAAACACAATCATCGCTTCCAAGTGAAAATGCCAAAATCTTGCCATTCAAAACTGCCTCCTTCAACTGCGCCAATGCTGGATCAATAAACTGCTTCTCCTTGACTTCCGCTACAAGTGATGATTCTGCCCCATTATGCACCATGACTTTCCCCTCGTCCGAGGTCGAGAGACAGACCCCCAGATTAGCCAATTGACAAACCTCCCGAGCCAACGGCCTCTGATCTTCCTCCAAATGATCCAGACTACCCATAGACTTCCGACTGAGAGCGTCGGCCACTACGTTTGCTTTTCCTAGATGGTACAGAATGTTCATATCATAATCCTTAAACAATTCTAACCATCGGAAGTGCCTTAAATTCACTCCTTCAGCTTGAACAAATATTGGAGACTCTTGTGGTCTGAGAACACGTCTACATGGACCCGATACAAATAATGCCGCCACATTTTTAATGAAACACAACTGCCGCGAGTTCTAAATCATGCGTCAGATAATTCTTCTCGTGATTCTTGACTTTCCTGGAAGAATAGGCTATAACATTACCGTGTTGCATCAACACACATCCCAAACCAACCCTTGAAGCATCACAATAAACCACAAATCCCTCAGTGCCTTCTGGCAAAGTTAACACTGGTGCTGAAGTCAATCTTGATTTCAATTCCTGAAAGCTCTTCTCATAATTGTCGGACCATTGGAACTCAGTTGCCTTCTGCGTTAATTTATTAAATGGGGAGGCGAGGGTACAGAACCCTTCCACAAACCTCCGATAATACCCGGCTAGACCCAAGAAACTACGAATCTTTGTCGGGGTCGTTAGTCTAGGCCAATCCTTTACCTCTATGATTTTCTAGGGATCAACCTTAATCCCTTCTCTGGAAACAACATGACCCAAAAATGCGACTGACTCCAACCAAAATTCACATTTTGAAAACTTGGCGTAATAATTGGTGTTGATGAAGAGTCAGCAGAATTGCCCCGAGGTGATTAGCATGATTCTTCCAGTTTCGCGAGTAGACAAGGATGTCATCAATAAAAACAATCACGAAAGAGTAAAAAAACGGTTTGAAAACCCGATTCATAAGATCCATGAAAGCCACTGGAGCATTGATCAGTCAAAAGGACATAACCCAAAATTCAAAATGGCCATAACGAGTTCTGAAGGCGGTCTAAGGAATATCCTGCTCTCTGGTCTTCAACTAGTGATACCCCGACCGTAAATCAATTTTGGAGAATAACCTCGCACCTTGCAATTGGTCGAACAAATCATCTATCCTAGCCAATTGGTACTTGTTTTTGATAGTGACTTTGTTGAGCTGCCGATAATCAATAAACATCTGAAGAGACCCATCCTTTTTCCTGAAGAAAAGAATCGGAGCGCCCCACGGCGACACACTCGGCCGAATGAACCCCTTCTCTAATAAGTCTTTCAACTGCTCATTTAACTAACTCAACTCTTCTAGTGCCATTCTGTATGGTGGAATAGATATTGGCTGCGTATCTGGCAATACATCAATCCTGAAATTGATCTCTCTATCTGATGGAATCCCTGGAAGCTCGTCCGAAAATACTTCAAGAAACTCATTCACGACTGGGACGGACTCGGGGGCAGACACTTCTGAAGTGGTGTCCGCAACCCGGACGAGATGATAAACACACCCATTTTAATCATCTTCGAGGCCTTAAGGTAGGAAATAACCTACCCTTTGGCACCACATCATTCCCTTTCCACTCAATAACTGACTCGTTAGGAAACTCTAGTCTCATAATTCTTGTTCGGCAGTCGAGTTTAGCAAAGCACGAGTAAAGGCAATCTATTCCCATGATAACATCGAAATCTACCATCTATAGTTTGATAAGATTGGCCGTGGTATCTCGACCACACACCGTGACAACACAATTCCTATAGACTCGTGCGGCTGTAATGGAATCACCAACCGGATTCCACACAGAGAACAACTCATGAAGTTGTTCGGGTTCTATCCCAAAACTTGAAGCAATAAATGGGGTAACATAAGACAAGGAGGACCCCGGATCAATAAGAGCATAACAATCAAGTGCTTGAACAACCAGAATACCTGTAACAACATTTGGAGAAGCCTCCGCACTCTGGCGACTACTCAAAGCATAGAACCGGCTGGGTCCACCTCTACCACGAGCTCCACCTCTAACTACACCACGCCTGCTGGAGGTGGAGGACGTACTGAAGATGCGGCGACTGAAGAACCGGACGGCTGAGCAAAACCATTACCCATGCCCTGACTGGGCGCACGACAATCCCACCGAATATGACCTCTCACCCCAACCCCGCAGCATACCGGGATATCCAGGTAACAAGGCTCGGTATGGAACCTCCAACACATAGGGCATGGAGCCCTCCTCTGATGCTGGAACCTCCCTCCTGGACGACCGGACTGATGGGGTCTCCTACTGTCTGATCCTGGTCCCCAGCGACTGCTCTGCTGATAATGGCGCACTGATGGCGATGCACAGGATGAGGACTGAGCATAAGACTGGGATGGCCTTGATGGTCCTCTCCCCTGAACTGGTCTCCCCCCTCCAACTGAACTCCCGAAGTGTCCCACTGACCGGGCCCTGCTGATACTCTCCCTCTCCGACCTTATTTTCAACTTTCTAACCTCCATGGCCTGGGCGAATCCCATTATCTTACCATAATCATGTCTGAGTGCAAGGCAGCTGTAGCAGCTTCATTCACAACCAAAGGACTGAGGCCCTGAACAAACCGTCGAACCCTGGCACCCGTAGTCAATACCAACTGAGGAGCGTACTTGGAAAACCTCACGAACTCCATATGGTACTCCCACAAACTCATATTACCTTGCTTGAGAACCTCAAACTCCGTAGCACGGGCGTCCATAGCCTCATCAGGCACGAAGTGATCCATGAAAGCATCAACAAACTCCTTCCATATCGCCGGAGAACTTCCTTCCCCACGGGAATTCTCCCGCATCTCGAACCATGAATACGCTGCTCCCTTCAGCCTGTAAGATGCTAACTCAACCCTCTCTGTCTCTGTAGCCTTCATAACCCGAAGCGTCTTGCACATCTCATCTAGAAAATCATGCGGATCAGCCTACGGGTCAATACTTGAGAACTCTGGAGGGGCCAACCACAGAAACTGGTTGACTCTGGAACCGGTGGAATCTCCATGTCCGCTAGAGGATGCAGGGGCAGCATGAGATCCTTGGGCCTGAGCGGCCACTAACTGAGTCAACATATGAATAGCTCCCCTGAGGTCCCCATAAGAAGTACTGGGACCTGAAGCTTGAACCGAAGAAGGATCAGGAATACCAGCGGGAGGGGTTGAAACACTCTACCGCAGCAAGAATAGGAACACTCTGGTCTGGAACAGAAAGGCCAGGTGGATTCAAAGTCGGGGACTCGCTCTCACCCGCACTATCGGGTACAGATTTCACAGCCACACTTGGGGTGGCATTGGCCTCTATTTGGAACAGAGCACGAGTTAGACGAAAATATTTTCACTTTCCACTTCACCGCATAATATAGAATAACAATGAAAAGGGTGTTTCCTAAATGTCCATGTATCCCCCTAATTATAGATGTGGTCGACAACACCCCGATAAGAAGGGCTCTACTAGACACGGCTCTGAGATATCCTAGGACACTTTTAAAACCTTAGGCTCTGATACTATGTTTGTCACGCCCCAAAATCGAGGGACGCGACCGTCACTCAACCGGGTGACCCCAGTCAAGCGAACCTGATTTTCCTTTCCTATCCCACGCGTTACCCCGTGATTTCAATATACATCATTCAAGTAAAATAGCTATTTATAACTTAAGCATAAATTTTCAACTTGAATTCACTTCTACTTTTTATCATTACTAAAACATGATACCAAATACATACAACATTAACAACGTGGACCACGATTCCAAACCGTACGCTTACTACCCAAAATACATATATACTTTCCCCATATTGTGTCTATGGAGCCTCTACAAGTACAACATATTTATATGCTACTTGCCGGTAACAAGGCCCCGGCTATACCTTAAACTACACCATAAACTCAAATTAAGGTGACATGAGCCACACGTGGCCTCGGGAGGAAGTGAGGCTCACCAGTACAGCTGATAAAGGATGAGGAGAAGGCACCACTAACGGCGATCTGAGCAACCTGCTATGGACCTACCTACATCCATATAAAAAGATGTAGCGCCCCCGGCAAAAGGGACGTTAGTACTCTGGAATAGTACTAGTATGTATGAACAAACTTTATCCCATGTACAATCAAACAATACACAATTAAGAGACACTAATAGAACCAATTAATCAATGCACGTGGAAAGAAACAACCAAAATCAACAAGTTTCACAATCTCTCCTTTTTCCCTTTCAACATCACCCTATTCAAGAGTTTCCCCGACTTTTCATTTTGATAGTGATAATGATCGCATTCCATCCTTATTACCTCGGCCACCCTTATTGCCTCGCACCTTATCAAGCTTATTGCTTTGTGTTGCGGCGTGCAACCCGATCCCACCTAACAATCATATTTCATAACAGCAACCACAAATAATTTCATCACAAAAATCATCACTTCAAGGAATACAAGTTCATATCAACAATTTATGTATTTGGGCCCAAGGCACCATAACTCTCATCAAGTAGTAATTTTATGAACACGGTGTTTCCACAATTGCCCAATTCAGTTACATTGTTTCACAATACTCCTTTTCATTACTTTCCACGTATGGCTTTCAACTATTTTACACATTCCCACATTTGAGCACATTATCAATCTTTCGTTCATTACACATCAAACACCTTTCAGAACTTCATACAACACAGTAGCATGACAATCAACCAGGAAAATCAGAGAATAGGATCTCACACCTCAACATGTCTAAACAATCAATTCACATATTTCCAAACAAGGTACACATACCAAATACTCGGACCCAACAAGATGATTCTACGAAGGTTAAAGTTAGCCATACATACCTCTAATCGGGATTTTTCCTTAATTTCTATCTCGAATCATCGGGCCTTCTAGCACATTCAATCTAATTCATAATTCGGAAAATTTAAACTTAGAATTAGGAATCATGAACATGTCTTGAACTCATTTGAGCTTTCTATCAAACACTAGGTGTTCTTTTTAGATTAAATAACCCTTCTTTAGTGAAAGATTACCCCAACCTATTTTCCTTAACTAGATTATGGTAGATTGGGTACATGCATGCAAGGTTCTTAACCCCGTCTTTATGAACTATCTTACCCATATTTCATTTTAACAAAATATGGAAATTTAGGGTTAATGGGGTAGAAGCTTACCTCTTAGAGTGAAAAAATTTGTGTTCTACTTGATTAGTTCCAAGCTTGAGTGATGGAGGAAGACCAATTTGATGAAGTTGGGACATTCTCTCTCTAGAACCCACTCTTTCCTCTCTCTAATATCCTAGAAAAATTGTTAAAAATGAAGGGGAGAGGTGTTTTTAACGGACTGGGGTCGGGTTTTAAAAATTATAAAAATAGGGCCCGACACAAGAATGCAGTCAGGAATGCGATCGCATTCCTGACATGCGGTCTGCATAATCGACCGCATAGTGGCTCTCAAGATTGGTAAAAATTTGAAGCACACTGCCCTGGTATGCGACCACTGTGCGGTCCGCATACACGTTATGCGATCGCATAATGCGTTGCATAACTTCCCTCCCAAAACCAAAGGCAACAATGCGACAGCTATACGGTCCACATAACTGAAATGCGATCGCATATTGGACCGCATAGTTGACCTCAAATGGGGCAGTAATATGACCGTGTATGCGGCCATTATGCGGTACGCATACAGGTTATGCTATCGCATAGTGCGTCGTATAACACCTATTTCTGGAAAATTTTACTCTTTAAGTCTCGGGGTACTTTTTACTCAATTTAGGTCTGTTTTAAAAATTTCAACAGTAAAAACAACTCGGGGACTCATTCGGGGATTTTTTTAAAACGAGAAAATGTTACAAGTCTTTACACCAACGTGATCCATTATATTCCTTTAATATAGGCCGACAAGGCCATACAAGTATTCGTATACATGGAATCTATCTACAAGCCACTAAGAATACATAGTTTTTATAACGGTCGGGACAGAGCCTCGCCATACCAAACAATACACGTCTAAATCATATTAACGAAACAAGCAACTCCGAAGCAAATGGAGCGCATCAACGTCTTCTGCTAAGCTGATAGCCTACCTGGAGGGCTCCCGACCTGTCTATCAGGACCTGCATGCATGATACGCAATGTACCCAGTAAAAAAGGAGGTCAGTACGAATAATGTACCGAGTATGTAAGGCACATAAATAAGTATATAACAGACATGGAAGAAATATAGAGTAAATAGCTCAACCTATAAGTCTGAATAACTCTATAAACTGTGTAATAATTATAGCATCATGCATATGCGTATGAGTATCATGTCGTGCATAGGTACATGTTTCATAACATCATCAGGCCTCTGGAGCATCATCTCGGCCACTGTGGGCAAAATCATCAACGTATAACAGCTAATCGGGTGGTTGTGCGTATATAATGCCATAACTTTTCTCATATCCCATATACATATATATACATATATATATATATACGTGCATATAACGCCATCTGGTCATGGTTCAATGTGCATATGTAAATGCATGAAATGCACGTGAAAATATGTTAATAAAATCTCTCAATATGTCATAAGACCATTATGCCTCTGATTAATATCATGAAGTAAACTTTACCAACTTATGTATTTTTGAGACCCATAAACAGATGATAGAATGATAAGACATATGGGAGAATAAAGATTTATACATTATCTTAATTCGTTTTTTTCCTAAATTCGAATAATGAGAATTTTGTTCATAGTGCCAAATCCATCTAACACCTAAATAGTAGACATTGTGATAGTTGTATTAGTCAATGGATAATTTCCAAATTCATGTCGCATGGTGATTGCGTACTTGAGAAATACTAAGTTGTTTTCCACATTTGATCTCTTAACACTTTTCTCCTATCTTTGGCCATTAAAAACACATAACTTGATTCTGAATCATCCTTCAACATCTTTAAGTACTTTTTCTAACTTAATATTTTGAAATAAATCTTACAATAAATATTCCGTAGATCATTTCTACAAATAGAATTATTTATGGATGTTGTACATTTGTTCGTTTTACTTGTGTCATATAGATCGTGCCAAAAAGAAAGAAGGGATAACCTTAACATACCTGGAGTAGGAAAAAATATCGCGTGATACTCTTGGAAAAAGTTGCACCGTACTCCTTTAGAACCGCAAAATTTTATGTTACTATGATTTTACTAATTCTCGTTGGATTCCTTTTGGTGCAAGAATTGACGTTTCTTAATGTAAGGGTTAGAATCTGATTTGGAGTGTTTGAAAATGAGAATTTGAAATCTGTGAGAATTGACAAAAATGGCTAACGTTCTGATCTAATCACAACTTATAAAAATTGCTAAAGAAATGTGTCTCTTCTTTATTTAATGAGCATGACTCATGCTCTTTAAGACTTTCCACATAATCATAGTGACTTATGAGTCACAATCATTAGATGGGTTTATTTCCACATTATGGATTTTATCTGATAATTAACCACCAATTATCTTAATCAACTTGTTAATCTCCCATTAACCAATTCCATACATAATTGAGAATTATTTCAAATTTCTTAAAATACTACTCATGTTAACACACTTTATACATGATACCATCACGGCCATGTGGTGCCTTGTATGGCACTAGTCCATAAATATCGAGTATTTTAGCTCGGGCCATATTTTATCCCACATGTCAAACTTGGACGAAAATTCATTTTCTTTGACTTGCTTCCCCTCTCACACTTACGAATTTACTCATCACTTGTTTGAAATAGCATAATGCTTATAATCTTAAAATAATCCCATTCCCGGACTTCCATTAATTTATTTATGGCGTAATTTCACGTACGAAATATGGGGTGTAACACTTCTGCACCACACCAGTATCATAATCATGCACCTCCCCAAAACCTCAACCCACCAATAGTGTAAACCCCTCAATAACACCTCCATCGCCCAACTCTATACCCGCAAACCACTACTTTTCACACACCCCAAAAGGTACCACAACCTACTCTGGATCCTCAAAACTCAACCAACAATCACCCATATACCCAAGTTCCAGGAACTAATAAAAGAAACCCAATATATGTGGAAATCATACTCCATACCCAACGACAAACCTTATATATACCTGAGTCGACCGAGAAGGACATACTTATTCGAAACATGGCAGAGGAATGCATGAAACATATATGGAGAGTCCAGAGTATTGAAGGTGGTAAATGCATTGAAGGTTTAAACTATGAAGATTAGAGAATTCAGCCAAATGTAGAACTGCCAGAGGGTAACAAATCTCCCAAGTTTGAAATGTTCGATGGCACTGGTGATTCGAAGGTGCATCTAAGAACCTATTGCGACAAGTTTGTAGGAGTGGGTAAGAATGAACAAAACTGCATGCGGTGTCTTATAAGTGGCACCTTATCTTGGTATATCAGTCAAAATCTAAAGAAGTGGGAAAATTTGCTAAGTGTTGACTCAGATTTCATGGACAGATTCAGGTTCAACACAGAGAACACGCCAGGCATTTTCTATATACAAAACCTGAAGAAGAAGCTCACAAAAACCTTTTGCAAGTATGCTACTCGTTGGAGATAAGAGGCCGCAAAGGTAAGGCCAGCACATGAAGAAGAACAAATGAACAAGTTCTTTATTAGAGCTCAAGAACAACATTATTATGAAAGGTTGATGGTCATCGAGAATCACAAGTTCTCAGACATCATCAAGTTGGGAGAAAGGATATAAGAAGGAATCAAGAGTGTGATGGTGACTAATTCCGAGGAACTGCAAGCCACAAATAAAGTCTTGCAATCAGGAGGAATCTCAAAGAAGAAAAAATTAGGTGTTTTGATGGTAGCCCAGGGCCTAAGTCTCCCCTCAAATGCTAAACACCTCTACCGACATGTTAATCCTCACCCCCAAAATACCAATACTTTTCCACCACCTACCATTCCTATAACACTCAACTTGCATATTACCCTTCACCTCCACCCACCCACCAAAACTACTCAAAGACACGCCCAAATTTTCATGGCACAACTCCTAGACAATACACCCCGATTGCTGAACCCATAGCCCAACTGTATGAGAGACTGAAGGCAGCTGGTTACGTCACACATATTCCTGCTTTTGCTGTTGAGAACCTTTTCTAGTGGATCAATCCCAACAAAACTTGCTCCTATCATTTCGACATGAAAGTTCATACCATTAAGGAGTGTTGCATGTTAAAAGACAGATTCAGACACTAATAGACACTAAGGTTATACAAGTAAAGGAAGTTGCACCGAATGTCCGCAATAACCCTATCCCGGATCATATAGGTGAGGGGGTGAACGCGATAGAAACTGATAAGGAATGGGACCAGGAAGGTTCCATCAGACTCATTCGGGAGGGAGACACTCCTTAAACATCTCTGTCACCCTCACACTAGTCGTGGTACAAACCAAGGCACCATTTAAGGTCGAGAGAGCTACTCCCTTCATTGTAATGGTAGCTCCCACACGGTATTACAAGTCTAATGCTCTTCTACGGGATTATATTACGGAAGCGAGAAGAAAGGGAAAAGCCAAGATGGAAGAAACAGGTGCTGCCCAAGGTATGACTAGAACCAGCAGAGTTTACACACCCAAGAACCTTGGAGGAACGAGCAAGAAATATGTTCCTAAGCCTCATGTTGTTGAGACAGGCACTGACGATCTTTGGATGAAGATACAAGAAAATGAATACTCTGTTGTTGACCACAATATCATGTCATCACCTTTGGAATATGGTATGAATACACCGTGCAGGAGTATCAGGATTGGATACCACCATGACGCGCCCATTATTATCCGTCTGGAACAACCCATATCACCTCTGCACCAGACATTCTGTCAAGCTGATATGATGTGGGGATCCGAGGAATATGATATTTTGACTAGTATGATGTTACACCCCATATTTTTGTACATAAAAGTACGTCGTAAGTCGGTTAATGGAAGCTTAGAAGGAATAAAATCCATCTACAAGGATAATGAAGGTTTATCAAAGTCTTATGTAAGTTAAGTTGAATGAGACTTGGAAAAAAACAAATGAGATTATGGATACATAAAATATGGTTGCTTGCTTACCGGGATACGTATTTGAGATATTTGCTTACCCGTCCTACTAGCTTAACATACTTAACACATGTCGTGACTACTAAATGAGGGTACGATATGTGTTTAAGTTAATAATGACAACATGTGACACATATTAATTAACCAAGCAGGTGACAAGTAGGTGTGTCACCTACTTGCTAAAATGGAAGGCCCAAATTAGTCCATCTAAGTGGACATGTGTAGGTTAGGGGAATCGTCCCCCTAGGTGAATTAATTAAGTATATGTCATTAATTTTAAGGCTACGTACGCACGAAGTGACGGGAGTCCATATGTAGCTACTATTATGCCATATCCGGGTAGCCTAGGACCGACTAACATGCCTTATCTGTTGTATCTGTGATCTTGTCTGTGATGTTAGACTGCTAATATAATCAAAATTGTAATTTAATGACTAAGGAAGATTAGAGTTTATTTTCCAAATCATCTAAAAAGAGAATTTATTTCGTTCGCGGGCAATTGTATTTCCGAATAAGGTTGTGTTATTAAACATTATATAAAACTCGGCAAGTGAATTTCTAAAAAGGGATTTAAATACTTGTATTGGTAAAAAAGAGTTTCACACGTAAGCCAGCTTTTGACAACTCAGCCAGTCACGTGGACACAGGAAAACGCGACAGCTGGATGTAATTCTTTGAAGAGGTACAGTACAAAGAGGCACAGTTCAGTAAACCCACGAACTTATCAGCCACGGGAAACTCAACTTGATAAAAATGGGAGAGAGGCACGTTCAGAATGAATCTAGACAAAGCTACGGGCAGATTCAAGGACCCACAATTGATTACTCGAACGTTATGTAACCGAACCCCAATTACCGTTATCCTTTGTAACGCCTCATTAATGTCATAATTAGTCATTAATGAGTAACCATAGCAAGAGTCATACATTATAAGAATCTCCTATATAAGGGAGGGGAATACATCTTGTAAAGGCATATGATTCTCGAATACAATCAACTTCGATTTTCTATATTTCTGCAACATTGTCTATTATTCATTTTTCTCCATTACCTTGATTATCAGTAACCCATATTCATCTTAAAAATAAGCTTTAGTCAAAGTGTCTAGTTCTTTGGTTAAGCAAATTGGTTCTGTTGCCGGGAATCTGATAATCTTTGCTTACTTTTCAAGTGATATCCTCCGAATTATGTCACACCCCAATGACAACAACCATCATAGGAGTGGAACCCCAGTTCCATCGCCTTCAGGAACCCCACGTGGTTCGAGGGAACAATCCCCATAAAGATCCAATAAAAACAATGGTGATAACGATCAAACTGTGGAACAAGATCGTGTAAAGCAAATGATTGCAGAGTAGGTGAGCCAAGCTTTGCAAGAATTTGCGAGAGGATTAACGGCAGCGTTACCTACACCGCCGACGCCACCCCCCACCCCGAGAGGAAAATTCTCAATCTAGGATGGCAAACTCAGGAAGAGAAGATACTCCTAATGAATCTCTTGAAACGAGATCAGGTATATCTAATAACTCATAATTACAAAATGTACTTCTAACCATGCAGAAACAGAAGAAGGAGCAGAACAATCGCATCGAACAAATTCCTGAAGTACCACCCATCATCAAAGGCATCGATGTTGATAGATATTCTCAACAACCTTGGAAGCCAAATGCGGCGCCCTTGCCTATACCCAAGAAGTTTAAAATGCCTGACGTTCCCAAATATGATGGAACAACTCACCCACGCGACCATGTGACTGCTTTCACTATTGGGGTAAAAGGCAACGACTTAACAAAATAAGAAATTGAATCAGTTCTTGTCAAAAGATTTGGGGAAACGTTTACCAAAGGGGACCTAACCTGGTATTCCCTTCTCCCTAAAAATTCTATTGACTCTTTTGCTGAGCTTGCAGATTCGTTTATAAAAGACCACTCTGGTGCACAAAAAGTTGAGAAGAGAATGGAAGACATATTCAAAATAAAACAAGGAGACACAGAACTACTCCATGAGTTTGTAGACAGGTTTCAACGAGAAAGAATGCAGTTACATAGGGTGCCTGATAATTGGGCAGCCATGGCATTTGCAAGCAACCTGAACGATAAAAGCTCAGAAGTACCCCCTCGGGAATAATAGCAACTTCCTTCAACCCATAGAAAACTCAACCCTCACTCATCCCGAGTGGCCTTGATTCACGAGACAATGCTGCCTAAATCCCACAACCAGTCGCATACCCTCCTGATAATCTCTTCTTCAATCCGGAGTTGATTCCTCTCACTCCTCCGATACTATCTTGCACGCTGAAACATATCATAGAACATTCCAACCATCCTCCTCTTTCTCAGAAATTACTCTGCAAAAAAGCTCGATTCTCGATCATATTGCTTCCTGGAAGCCTTAAATGCCGCATTCTTAACCTTTGTACTCACTAGGACCGCTATTGAGAGTCACCCACTCTGACTAGCCCCGAATACAATCAACTCCAAGGCTCTCCTAGCACAGGAACACCTTTTTCAATGAAACACGTGACTGAGTCACTATCCTTACAACTCGCCCATGCCTTAAGCAAAAATTCTGAATCTTCCAAAGCCTAACCCTGGCCCAATAAGGCCAACTTTTGCACACACTCATCAAATCCCATGCACAATAACCATTTTACTCATTTCCCTTAGCTGTAATAACTTGCTAATACGCCGACAATCCGCAACCCTGTGATAACATAATCTTGCAACCCAACTGTAGATGGTGGGACTCCCCCACTTAGCCTGAAGCTACTCCTTGCACCACTCTGGACCCTGCTGATATCCTTTCTCCTTTCATAACACGATCTTGCTCAACCAATCCGTCCAATTCCACCAAGTCCTCTTGCTAGCACTCCCTAAATACTCAAATTCTCTAGCATCATTCTCACATTTTGCATCCTACCGACTGGCCACTAGAACCCCTAACAGAAACCTGCCAACCCCGACATTGCTAACCTATTCCCAGAAGACAACCCACCTGTGGAAATCACCCGCAAACACCTTCCAACGATGCTATAATGCACACTTTCTACGAATTCAATACCTCATCCTACGCCATGCTTCATTTACCAACTTAACTAGTCCGTCCACTCCTCATGGACATCCATTAAATGCGCGACAATATCTTTAAATTCCAAGCTATGCTGTCGCTCCCCCCACTTGGCGACTGCTCGACTTCCGCTTCTTACACATGGCATCCTAGAAATTTAACCACCACCTAGCCTCACGTCAGGATCATTCTCTGCCAACCGCATCCTTCAATAATTCTTCTCAACACTCTGACCCCACGCAACCGAAGAAACCATAGCACCGACAAACTTAACACATTCCATTCGATCAATGACAACGACTACATGTCACCGGTGCATATCCCATCCCACTTGAAGAAACCGAGTCGTACTACATTATCAACCCCAACCGAAAAATTCATAACCCAAATGCCCTTCCTCTACCGGCATTAGAATACTGAAATCTCGAAGTCACACTCTGAGAAGACCCCCTTGAAACCATTCATCATCCCCAACATACGGACAATCATTCTGTCATCATATCGACATCACGCGATAACTAATCGCAAGCATCATCACTACATGCGCATAGCCTTAAGGCTCCCAAAAACACAACTACTGAGCTGAAACAACATATTATTCTTTTGCAGAGCCATAACAACAGCCATGACCAATCACACATGGAAGCACCTCACATTACATCCATAGCACCATTTCAATTTCTCAAATTCCTGACTCATAGAAAGTGCTCCGAGATGCGTAAGATTGAGTAGGAATGAACATAGTCATAAGCCTCAAAGGAGTCAACTCACACGATAAGGAATCAAGAAGGGAAGTACTCCTAACAGCCCTGTAGCCTCTCAAAGATAAGTACAGAATTTTTTGTACCGATACGCAAGACTCTACTAGACTTGCTCTTGACTCGTGAGACCTACGGGAATCTAGCGCTCTGATACCATTTTGTCACGACCCAAAATCCCTAAGGTCGTGATGGCGCTGGACATCAATGTCAGGCAAGCCTAATAATTAATTAATTGAAATAACTTTCCGATTTTAACATTTATGAAAACATTTCCTTTCACTTTATTACATAATAACCAAATAAAAATTGGTCAATAGGAAAAATGGTTTGAATACTACACTTTAACGTTTATATCCCAACACATATCCCAGAACCCGGTGTCACAAGTACATGAGTAATTTCTAAGAACTTATACAATCATTACAAAGCCTGTCTGAAATACAACTAGACAAGGAAATTTAAAACGAAATAAATACAGTAAGAAGGAAATTATGTCAGTTGCGGATCGCCTCCGGATGATGCAGCTCGCCTAAGTCTATGAATCCTCCACATTTCTATAAAAGTACCTGTGCAATAAAATGCACAACAAGTGTAGCATGAGTACAAAAACAATGTGTACCCACTAAGTCGCCAGCCTAACCTCAGAGAGGTAGTGACGAGAGGTCGAATTAGACACTCACTAAGGGCCAGCAAATTTATTTAACAATGTAATATGAACACGATAAGCATGTAAAGGCAGTAAACAAGCATGTATGTAAGGCACTGAACTCCAAGTAAATACTGGAAATAAACAACAGATACCACTTTCTCATTACTTTCCAAATATCTTAAATAAACAATTTCCTCTCTGTTTTTCCCCAAATATCATAAATCAACAATTGCCTCTTTATTTTTTCCCAAATATCTTATCACTTCAAAATCATGTAGAAAACATTTACAGTTTAGCATGCGCATACGTGATAAGGACAACCGGCCTGAGCCGTCGTAATAATCAGTCTATGCACTGTCGAGGATCGAACGGCCCGTACCAAAAGTGCACCTCTCAATGAACTACTCATGTCTATGCATTGCCGAGGATCGAACGGCCCGTACCAAAAGTGCATCTCTCAATATAATAGTCTTCTCTGTGCACTGCTGAGGATCGAACGGCCAGTCCCATAAGTGCACCTCTCAATATAATAATCTTATATATTCACTGCCGAGGATCGAACGGCCCGTACCAAAAGTGCATTCTATCTATGCAGACATGCACAATCAACAATCCACCTCGAATACGTGGGGAGCACAAATACTCAAGTAAATGACCGATTTCTCTTTTAAAAATCAAAAATAGTATTGTTTAACCAAAGAATTAGACCCTTTGACTAAATCTTATTTTAAATATGAATACGGGTTACTTATAATCAAGGTAATGGAGAAAATGAATAATAGACAATATTGCAGAAATATAGAAAATCGAAGTTGATTGTATTCGATAATCAGATGCCTTTACAAGCTGTATCCCCATCCCTTATATAGGAGATTCTTATAACGTATGAATAATTATGAAAGACTCTGCTTGTACGAGTCTTAAGTGATTCCAGGGCTGGGATCACGAACGGAGTTCAGTCACCTTCCACCCCCAACTAGAAAGTATGAATCAAGAATCTTATATATTTCAGGAGCTAGATTAGTTGGCGATGAACAAGTAAGAATTGCCTCAACCAAAATTGATGGAATTGGACCTAAAAAAGCCATTCAGGTTCGTTATCTTACCCATAGCTACCACTTCTACAGGTTCATCACTCATTGTCCCGCCATCTTTTTATATTGATAGGGATCCCCATTCATTCCTAGATTCCCGTCCCTACGGACTGATTGTCCCTACCTAACTACATGGTAGTGGTCTAGGGAGCGGTTCCAAAGACTTTACCCCCTTTATTTATGCCAAATAGCTCAGGAACAAATATGTACGGAATAGAAAGATTCCAACCTCCCAATTTCGGATGAGCTTCTCCCAATTATGTCTGGTAATAGAATAGGGGCGCGAGCTAGAATCCTTATGTCAGCTTGCTTGTTTAAAGTAGGAGGGGACCCCTGTGGTAAGACTAACTAGCCTCTATGGATTCGCTTTCTTTTAACCGGCTTCTTCTTCTTTGTCAACGACTAATGAGGCGTTACAAAGGATAACGGTAATTGGGGTTCGGTTACATAAAATTTGAGTAATCAATTGTGGGTCCTTAAATCTTCCCGTAACTTTGTCTAGATTCATTCTGACCGTGCCTCTCTCCCGTTTTTATCAAGTTGAGTTTCCCGTAGCTGATAAGTTCGTGGGATTACTGAAAAGTGCCTCTTTGTACCGTACATCTTCAAAGAATCACATCCAGTTGTCGTGTTTTCCTGTGTGCACGTGACTGGCTGAGTTGTCAAAAGCTGGCTTACGTGTGAAACTCTTTTTTACCAATACAGATAGTCCCCCACTTACCATATATTTAACGATTAATATTTGGTAAGTGGATATTCATTTATGGTGGGAATATTTTGCCGCCGCTTTTCCTTGAATCATTGTATCCTTCTCTACACCATAGTTGTTGTTTGTCACTTCCATTTAATGCTCATACCACGTGTCTTTTTCAGATTGGTTCTGCATTTACTCGCCACCTTTTAGGGCTGTTTTTGGATGTGCTAGTCTCGAAGTGACATTTTCAATTATGACTTTTCATCATTATTTTCCTTTTTCTTCATGTCTGATGATTGTCTTCGAGTATAAATACATGTTTTGTTTTCTTCCACGAAACACTTTTCTAACTTTGTCTTTTGTAAAGAACTTTCTTCTTCGCCTTTGTAGACATGTCTTCTTAAAACCAACCTCAAAGAGTAATAGATCTTGAAAGTTTAACGCCATCTTCTGATCCGACTAGGAGTCGGAGGGGTGGTAGTATTAGAAGTCTAGGATACACTCCTTCGAGGGTCTCCTCTTCTTCTCAGATAGTTCCTCCTCCTTTAACTAGATCTCCAGTTTCTATGAGATTTAGGGTTTCTCGGTCTTTGCCTAGAGGTAGAGGCGAACACCTTCGTGAGCCTGGAGTCTATGAAATTGTCCCTGCCGAGTTTGTTTTTTCTTGGGATAGTCAAGTTCTTTTAGATCAATCTTCTTCTCTTGATAGTGTCGAAAGATATCCAACCCTTATAACTGAGGGTCAGATTTCCCTTGTTCGTAGTGAATGCTTTTGGAGGTTTGACTTTCTTGTCTATATTTCGAATAATAACCAAAGAATAACGTCTTACAAGACGGGATATTCTTTTGTTTATACGTATCCTTTCACTTTAGGGTTTAGAACCCCCATTGACCCAGTTATAATTGAATTTTGCCACTTTTTCAATATCTGCTTAGGACAAGTTGGCCCGCTTGTGTGGCGAGTTGTCGCATGTCTTAGGAGTTTCGCTTCTTTAGCCTCGGTTCCTTTACCTTCAAAAATATTATTCACCTCTACTCTCCTACCTATATTTCGTGAAAGGGTTTTTACTCTGATTGTTAGAAGAAAAAGAGTGCTGGTAACCCCTGGAGATGATAAGGTTAGGGGTTGGTACCTCCGGTATGTTGTTGTACCCACTGTTGGTTTAGTGAGTGAAGAAAATCTTCCCTTCCCTGAGAAGTGGAATCGCGCACGTGAGTACGCTTTAGCTCACATTTACTTTTTCTTGTTTTGACTTGAGATATTTTATTAACACCGTGTCTGTTTTTTCTTCTCTCAGCAATCATGAATATTGTTGAGAATGTGTCTGGTATTCGTGATTGGGTAAAAAAGTTGTTGTATGTTTCTCCTTCAGAAGAAATATCTTTGAAGTACCTCGCTGGGAGGTATGGTTGGCAGGTAAAGACCTACGGTAAGTGAAGCTCTTGTTCTTGCTTCTTTTGTTACTCGAGTCTATTTTTTTGTCGTTTAACTTTTTTCCCATTTTAATAGGGTTCTATGCCCGTGGGGTTTCTGCTTCATCTATCCCAAAGATGTCCTTGGCTCAAGCCCAGGAAATTATTGTTGGTTCATCTTCCTCGAAGAGGAAGATTAATGAATCTCGTTCCGTAGAATAAGAAGAAGAAGAGGGTGCTTTAGTGCACAGGCCACGGAGAAGGCGAATGGTTTTAGATGATGAGCTTACAGTGTTAACCTTGTCTTCCGTGTCTGTGATTGAGCCCACTGTCCTTGATGATGTTTCACACTCCCCTATTCATGAGGGTGTTGATCTTGCTCCTGACGACGTCCGTTTGGCTGCTGTCTTTCCTACTTCTTTGAGAGAAGATGTTTCGTCTGTTCCTTTGGCTATTCAAACTTCTGCTGTTGCTTTGCCTGTAACTTCTTCAACTCTTCAACTCTCTGTGCCTGCTTCTTTGCCCGTGGCTTCTCCGGCGCCTCAACCTTCCGTGCATGTTGCTTTTCCATCTCTGCCTGCTTCTATGCCTTCCGTTAGGGCAGTAGGGTCTTGTAGCAAAGAGATTCGACAGGTGGTAATAAAGGTTCCAGCTGAGGGGAATCTTTTCAAGAAAACGGATGACCCGAAGTGTGGCTCAAGCCTTTGATAGGTCCCTCTGAGAAACAAAAGCTAGTCAGCCACAGTGCTCTTACATGGGCCAATGAGGTCGTGCATACTTCTTTGAAGGTATGATGCAAGTTATCCTCTTTCACTCTCGTATATGAAATTTACCATATCTGACTGGTTTATTTCATGTAGATTAACCTTATAGGCATGGAGCTTATGAAGAGGATTTCAAACACGAACCAAGATACAAGAGAGTTGCAGGCCGATGTTGATAATTGGAGAGCACATTATGACAGCTTAAGGATTGACATGGATGCTTTAGAAGAGGAAAGGAGTACCTTGAAGCGGCAGATGAGACTCATGGCAGAATAATTGGCAGTTAAGAGGGCTTCTTGCAGTCTTCGTTCGCGGAGCAGCTGTCCCGTGCCTCAAAAGGAGATTAGAGACTTGAAGAATTTGTTGGGGCAGAAGGAGGAATACTCAGGCGAGCTCGTACAATCACTCACTCATACTCAAGAAGACCTTCGTAGGGCTTTAGACAAAGCTCAAACTTTAGAGGAGACGATTGTTCCATTGAGGGCCGCCCATGAAGCTGTGGAAGCGGAGAAGGACGGATTAAGAACTGATCTTCAAGTATGGGCAAAGAATTATGAAGATTTGGAAGAGGTGGTTGTTGTCGATGTGAGCTTGAGTAAGTGAATTCTCGCCTTGACACATTGATTGAAATGAATCAAGAGGGTTTTGACCTTAATGCTGATATAGCCAAAACTAAGGAAGTCATGGAAAAGGCTCAACAAGGTCACAACCTCTCTTAACCTGATGGTGAGATTCCAGCCGCTCATACCTCTTCATCACCAGTTGCTCCCGCTCTTTCTGCCATTGAAGTGAAGACCTCTCTTGAAAAGATTTAGTTGGTTTATCCTTTTTTCTATTTTTCTTTGTATCAATTAGTGGTTTACCCCAGTCCCATCAGGGGGTAAATTTGGATTTCCTTTAAGTCCCCAAATGACAACTTAGGGGCACCACAATGTATATAAAAATTTTATACGGCTAAGTATAAGTTAATACTTAGTTTTAGCTGTTTTAATATATAAATGTTAGTTCGACTTTTGTTGAGTTTCTGTTTCACTCTTTAAGTCTTTTGCATGCTTCATTTTTTGAGGTTTTAGTTTTACCTTCGAGTTTTGCATGGGGAATACTTTAGACTACTCATACCTTTTTTGTAATAGGCACGGTGTCATATCAAATTTATGCCTTTTTGTAGTAGGCATAGTTTATGGAACAGAGTCCTTTATAATTGACATGAAGAAGACGTCTCAACTTCATGATAATGCAATAGAGTGATAGGAATTTTACACATGTTTAAGAATGTTTCCAAGGAAAGTTTTTTGTTTGAACTTCCATGACATTTTACATGTGTTTGGTTATCGTCTAAAACTCATGTTTGCAACTATTTTTGTTTAACAGATTTGATATACTCTTGTATTTCGTAACTTTTTTTCATAGGTAACAGTTTTTCGATATTAATAGAAGGAAACAACTATTTTTTACTAGTGATAGTTTTTATAAAGATTGGGGTTTTTACCTGCAACTATGTTGGAAACAGTTTTCTAATAAGTACGAGGGAAATGTTTTCTTATTCGTAACTATTTTTATTTGATAAAAATTTCTTGAACAAATACAAGGGTTTAGATCTTTCATCCATAACTATTTTATTCGAGAACAGTTATTTGAATGAGTACATTGATGATGATCTCTTACCCCTAACTGTTTTTGTTAAAACAACTTTGAATAAGTATAAAGATGTACATTTCCTTCTTGTGACTAATATTTTTCCGGTTTTTTTTTTTGCATTAGGCTTTGTATTTGGATGGTTCTTTTGATTTCTTTCGATTCTGCTCGTGTCACTTGTCTTGTTGGGTAGATGGGTCTTCATGCTCGAGCTTTTGACTTTTTGATAGTCTTTTTTGCTTCGTCTTAGCCTTCCATATGGTATAGTCCCCCAAGTGTTTGAGCTTTGAAGAATGAAATCTCGAGCACTTGATTATTCCTTCCTTGTGGTCCTTTTCCTGAAAAGGAAAAACATTCCGGACTTGAAGGTATATAGTTTTTTAGATGATGACTACTTAACCCTTTTAAAACGTCCATCAGAAAGTGTATCCCTAGATCGGGATTTGTGTTATTTCCTCGTGTCTTTGCAGGTCTAATATCATCATCTGGTGATGGCCTATCATCTAAAAAAGTTAGTAAAATTGTTAAATATTCAAAATAAAATCGAATGTGTGATACCTGACAGTGGGTAATCTTTTGTTTTAGAAGTAATACTTCTTTAGATGGATGGAGTTTCAGCTTGTTGGTAGAACTCTGTCATCCATGGCTTCAAACTCATAGGCGCCTTTCCCAGCTATGCCTCGGATGTAAGGTCCTTCCCCATTTGGATTAAGCTTTCCTACACCTGCTTCTTTCGTTGATTGAAAGACTTTTTTGTGGACGAAGCCCCCAATCTTAAATTATCTAAGATGAGCTTTACAGTTGTAATAACGCTCTATGATTTGCTTTTGAGATGCCATCTGTATCAATGCTGCTTCTCTCCGTGGTTCGAGCAGGTCCAGGTTGGTCCTTAATTCGTTGGCATTTTCACCTTCCATGGATGTTGAGAACCTTATGCTTGGTTCGCCAATCTCCGCAGGTATTAAGGCTTCTGAGCATAAACAAGTGCGAACGAATTTTCTCCCGTGGCTATCTTTGAAGTTGTTCTGTATGCCCATAATACCGCTGGTAACTCATCATGCCAATTTCCTTTGGCTTTATCCAGCAGCTTCTTTAGATTGTTGATGATGACCTTATTCGTTGACTCATCTTGACCATTAGCCACGGGGTGGTACGTCGTTGAAGTGATCCGCTTGATTTGCCAACTTTCGAAGAATTCTGTGATTTGCGAGCCTATGAATTGTGGGCCATTATAACACACGATTTCCTTTGGTATTCCAAAGCGGCATATTATGTTTCACCACAAGAAGATTTTAACCTTCTTTTTCTCGCACTTGTTTGAACGCTTCTTCCTCTACCCATTTTGTAAAATAGTCAGTTAGTAAGAGTAAAAACTGTACTTGTCCTATAGTTGTGGGAAGAGGTCCCACTATTTCATACCCCATTAAATGAAAGGCCATGAGGATATTATTGGATGTAATAATTCCGCTAGTCGATGCATGTTATTGGCAAACCTTTGGCATCTGTCACATTTGGATACGACATTCTCAACTTCTTATTCCATCTTAGGCCAATAGTATCCGGCTCTGATTAGTGTTCTCACTAAGGATCTCGCCCCTGATTGATTTCCACAGTGTCCTTCGTGGACTTCTTTCATCACAAATTCCGTTTCGTTAGGTCCGATGCATTAAGCTAGGGGTCCTCCGAACATCTTGCAATAAAGTGAGTTGCGGATAAGGTAGTACCGTACAGCTTTGCGGCGAAGTGCTTGAGCTGCTTTCCTGTCTTCAGGTACGGTGCCATTCTGCAATAAATTAAGAATTTTGTTTATCCAATCCTAGGTTAGGTTGTTGAAAGTGACCTCATTCCTGTCCTGGTCTATCCGTGAACAAGGTCCATAGGCCTGGATTAACACCGTTAAAGAGTTGTAACTCTTTTTCTACATCAGATACAACGCTATTACTAAAGTCAACAACAAAATCAGCTAGTATTTGAGACTTAATTGCATTCCTAGGCCGATAGATTATTTCATGCTCACTTAATTCTATGGCCCACTTGGCTAATCTTCCTGACAATTCATGTTTATGCAAAGTATTTCTTAAAGGATACGAGGTCACAATGGTGTTTGGGTGGCATTGGAAATAGGGTCGTAATTTTGTAGATGCCATTATTAAAGCTAAGGCTAACTTTTCCAGAAGTGGATATCTAGTCTCAGCATCTAGCAAAGTTTTACTTACATAATAGACAGGTGATTGTTTACCTTTTTCTTCTCTTACCAATACTGCACTTACAACAATTTTTGAGACAGCCAGGTAGATGTACAATTTTTCCCCTTTTTTTGGCTTTGAAAGTAGTGGTGGTTTCGATAGATAAATCTTCAGGTTCTTGAGGGCTTGCTGACATTCTTCAGTCCATTCGAGCTGATTCTGTTTTTTGAGAACTCAGAAGAATTTAACACTTTTTTCGGAAGATTTAGAAATAAACCTACCCAAAGCTGCTATTCTCCCTATCAGTCTTTGGACTTCCTTTTTATTTGTTAAAATATCAGGTATTTCCTCTATAGCTTTAATTTGAGCGGGATTTACCTCTATTCCTCTGTTTGACAGAAGGAAACCCAAAAATTTACCTGATTTCACTCCAAAAGTACATTTCGCTAGATTTAACTTCATATTATACCTGTGTAGAATATCAAAAGAAGTAGAGAAATGCTGGAAATGGTCTTGTTCTTGTGTTGATTTTACCAACATATCATCAATATAGACTTCCATCGTCTTTCCAAGATATTCTTGGAACATTTTAGTCACTAACCTTTGATAGGTGGCTCCAACAGTTTTTAAGCCAAAAGGCATAACTTTATAACAGTAAGTCCCCTTTTTGTAATGAAGGAAGTTTTTTCCTCATCTGAAGGATTCATTTTAATTTGATTATAACCAGAATATGCATCTAAAAAGCTCAATAATTCATGACCTGCTGTGGCATCAATCATTTGATCTATATGTGGCAGTGGGAATGAATCTTTGGGGCATGCTTTATTCAAGTCAGTATAATCTACGCATACTCTCCACTTTCCATTCTTTTTAGGTACTACCACAGTGTTTTCTAGCTAATTAGGGTACGTTACCTCTCGTATCGAACCAATCTTCAAAAGTTTCTGTACCTCTTCGTCGATCACTTTGTTCTTGAATAATCCTTGCTTTATTTTCTTCTTCTTAACAGGTATGAAGGATAGATCTTCATTTAGTTTATGAGTAGTCACTTCTGATGGGATGCCTGTCATATCTGAGTGGGACCATGCGAAGTAGTCTGCGTTAGCCATTTAACTTACCTCTTTGAGCGGGGCCTAGCCTCGTGCCTTTATACACTTTCTGCTTAGGCTTTTGCGCAGATAAAGGAACAGATACGAGGTCATCCGTAGTTGTTTTGATGTTCTCATCTTCCTCCGATTCACGAATGACGTCCGGTTTGGAATCTGTTTCTGTGTGCTATAATATACCTTATGTGGTAACTTGATTTTCCTTCTCGTAAGTATTTTCTTTCGTACCTGTTTCAGCAATAATACCTTTTGTACCTATTTGGGTAGTAATTCCTTCCATGCTTGTTTGGGTTGTGTTTCCTGCTTGGGAGATTCCCTTATCTCGTAATTCTTCCACCTCTATTTTCTTGTTGTAGTGTACCACAGAGTTTATATTTCTTGCGGTTTGCTGATCTCCTTTGACTTGTTGAATCCCCCATTCTGAGGGAAATTTAATTGCATGATGCAACGTGGAGGGTATTTCTTTCATGTCGTGGATCCATGGCCTTCCAATGATCACGTTATAAGTCATGTCAGTATCGATGACTTGGAACCTGGTACTTTTGATCACCCCCTCAGCATAAGTGCCAAGCTCAATTTCTCCTTTTGTTATAACCGTAGAGTTATCCAACCCTGATATGGCTCGTGCTTTTGGGATTACTTGATTCTCCAGTAGCATTTCTTCCATGACTCTTAGCAAAATGATTTTGACTGAACTGCCTGGATCAATCAACACTATTTTTACGTTAGTGTCATGAATAAGTAAAGATATTACCAGAGCATCATTGTGCGGAAGCATTAATCCGCTGATATCTGCATCATCAAAGATTATATTGCCTTCTCCACGAGCCTGTTTCCCATGTGTAATTATGAACTTTGTGGTTGGTTTGCAAATCACTCCATTTACTTCTTCACCTCCGTGTATTAAATTAACGGTTCGTTTTGGAGAAGGAGGCTTTGGGGGCTCCTACCGGTTCCTCACATATGCATGTTTACCTTTATCACTAAGCAATTTTGTTAAATAGCCATGTTATAACAAATTTTATACTTCACCTTGTAAAAATCTGCAATCCGTAGTTTTGTGCCCATGATCGTTATGAAATGCACACCGGTGATCTGGGTTTCTTCTACTTGGATTTGACCGCATCTCTTTGGGCCACTTAACCTTGTCTCCTATGTTCCTCAATATTGAGACAAGTTCAGTAGTACTTACATTAAATGTATGATCCCCAATTTGAGTACTACCTCTAAGTCGTTAATATCAATCTTTTCTGGATCTAGACGAGGATGAGACTACGTCTCTTCCCTGTGGTCTATAGTCCGACCTAGTGTTTTCGAACCTGAGGCGGATATCGCATCCCGTGGGTCCTAAGTAAGGATCATGCATGTTTTTACCTGATCTTCTATCTGATTCAGGACGTCTGGATCTAGAATGATCTTCATCTCTCGAACGAGCTATGATATCTCCTTCTATTATTAGTTTAGTACTGTACCTGATTGTGGGAATTCACTCATATGTTGAGATGGTGCTCTTGAATTGGGATAAGTAAAAAGTTTCTATGTGATGAAGTGTTTACCCTATTGGTGGTTAAGAAGTTATGATTGAATTCTTGTGCTACCTCATATTGGCAGGTTAGGTGCGGTAAGCAGTGAGTAACTGGGAGTAAGAATCGAGATTACGGTTCGGTGTTAATAAGGATGTCATGAGCTCCGAAGAGCAAGAAAAAGTTATTTGAAAGTTCAGAGTGAGCTGATGTTATCTTTAGTGTCACCTGAGATTGATATTCGGTGAAAGAGGTTTTGTACCCTGGTAATGGGTTCTTGATGTGTTTTGCAGCCTTAGTGTGGTCGGTGTTATTGATGGGCATACTTGTTTCCTTGTGTAGAAGGTCGTGGAAGCATGACCGCGAAAAGATTGTATAAAGTGTGACATGTCATCACTTTACGGATTGAAATTTGAACTTAGTTTATAGAAGTGCAATATTGCTTAATTGAAGGTTTATGTCTGGAGGGCGTTCAGTCCAGTTGAGTATGGATTTTGGGGTGTTGTCCCGGTGATGATGGTTGTTCTTGTGTATTATGAGAGAATGTGGGTTAATATGGACCCAGGTAAAAGCTATTAGCTTTGGATGCATATTGTGGAAGTTAGAATTTTAGAAGAATTTCATAAATTTAGCCTTGAAGTGCATTTCAGTGTTATTGATGTCAGTTTGGGATTCCGAGGCTGGGAATAGCTTCGTGTGGTGATTCTGGAGTTGGGAGCGCGATCGTAAGTGAATTTTGATGTTCGTAGGTAATTTTTGGCTAAAGATAGAAATTTTAAAGTTTTTGAGAAATTCAACCGGAAGTACAAGTTTTGATATCGAGGTCGGAATGAGAATTGGGTGTGATTCATGGTTTCGATGTTGTTTGATATGATTTGAGGTCTCGAGCAAGTCCGCATTATGTTTTGGAACAGGTTGGTATAATTTGACAGGGTCCTGGTGGCCCCGGGTGGATTCCGGGTGGTTAACGGATCAATGTTTGAAGTTGAAGAAGGCTGAAGGTTGTTGTCATCTGGTGTAACCGCACATGCGGGGCTTTGACCGCAGGTGCGAGTTCTGGGATGGAGCTGAGGAGACCGCAGGTGCGGAAGATGGGTCCCACAAGCAGAAGTGTAGGTGCGAAGAATGGACCGCAGAAGCGAGAAATGCTAGGTTGAGTCAAAGCCGCACCTGCGATGGAATTTCCGCAGGTGCGGAGGGAGGCATGGGCAAAATGTTTTAAAGTCGGGTTTTTGTCATTTCTCACCCATTCTTCATTTGACATGGGCGATTTTGGAGAGCATTTCACGGGGGGTTTTTGTCAGGCATCAAGGTAAGTAAATTCCCCCCGTTTCTAAATTAAATACAAGATTATATGCATGGATTAGGTATGGAAATTGGTAGGAATTTGGGGAATTATTGAAGAAACCTAGAAAATGTAATTTGGAATTTAGCCACGAATTTGATGGAATGTATATTAAATTGTATGATTGAACTAGTGGGGCTATGGGTAGAATGTATCTTCGAGAATTTTCGATTTCCGGGAACGTGGGCCCGAGGGCATTTTGGTCATTTCTCTGAGTGGGGTTGGGAAAGTATATAATTTTAATTTATAGTGAGTATTGGGATGACTTTTCATTGCTTTGCCGTTATGTGGTAGTTTCGGAGCGTTGTGCGTCCGTTGGAGTCATCGGAAGGGCTTGAAAGCCGGTGTTGGAATTTCAGAGCGAGGTAAGTCTCGTTTCTAACTTTGTGAGGGGGAATTGTCCTCCTAGGTGAATTAATTAAGTATATGCCATTACTTTCGGGGGCTACGTACGCACGAGGTGAAGGGATTCCGTGCGTAGCTACTATTATGCCATGTTCGGGTAGCCTAGGACCCACTAGCATGCCTTACCTATTGTACCTGTGATCTTGTCTGTGATGTTAGACTGCTAATATAATCGAAATTGTAATTTAATGACTAAGGAAGATTAGAGTATATTTTCTAAATCATCTAAAAAGAGAATTTATTTCCTTCACGGGCAATTGTATTTCCGAATAAGGTTGTGTTATTAAACGTTATATAAAACTCGGCAAGTGAATTTCGAAAAAGGGATTTAAATACTATTTTTGGTTTTTAAAAGAGAAATCGGTCATTTAATTGAGTATTTTTTATCCTGACGTATTCGGGGTAGATTATTAATTGTGCATGTGTGCATATGACAGCTTCACAATTTACATTCCACGAGCGGAGTATTATTTTCCCTACTCTCATGGGAGCGGGCCGTACGCCACGGCAGATTTAGAATGCACTTTTGATACGGGCCGTTCGATCCTCGGGAGTGCATAGATATGATTATTATATCGAGATGTGCACTTATGGAATATGTCGTTCGATCCTCGGCAGTGCACAGAGAGGATTATTATATTGAGAGATGCACTTTTGGTACGGGCCGTTCGATCCTCGGTAGTGCATAGACATGAGTAGTTTATTGAGAGGTGCACTTTTGGTACGGGCCGTTTGATCCTCGACAGTGCACAAAGTGATTATTACGACGGCTCAGGCCGGTTGTCCTTATCCCGTATGCGCATGCCAAACTGTTAAGTGTTTTCAACATGATTTTGAAGTGATAAGATACTTGGGAGAAAATAAAGAGGAAATTGTTGATTTATGATATTCGGGGGAAAACAAAGAGGTAATTGTTTATTTAAGATGTTTGGAAAATAATGAGAAAGTGGTATTTGTTGTTTATTTCCAATATTTATTTGGAGTTCAGTGCCTTACATAAATGGTGATTTACTGCATTTACATGCTTATCGTGTTCATCTTACAATGTTAAATAAATTTGCTGGCCCTTAGTCAGTGTCTAGTTCGACCTCTCGTCACTACCTCTCTGAGGTTAGGCGGGCGACTTACTGAGTACATGTTGTTTTTGTACTCATGCTACACTTGCTATTGCATTTTATGGCACAGTTACTTTCATAGCAATGTGGAGGATTCGGAGACTTAGGCGAGCTGCATCATCTGGAGGTGATCCGTAGCTGACAGAGTCTCCTCGTACTGTATTTATTTCATTTTAAATTTCCTTGTCCAGTTGCATTTCAGACAGGCTTTGTAATGATTGTATAAGTTCTTTAAAATTGCTCATGTGCTTGTGACACCGGGTTCTGGGATATGTGTTGGGTTATAATACTTAAAGTGTAGTATTCAAACCATTTTTCCTAATTGACAGATTTTTATTTGGTTATTATTTAATAAAGTGAAAGGAAATGTTTTCATAAATGTTAAAACCCGAAAGTTATTTCAATTAATTAAGGATTTGGCTTGCCTAACATTGATGTCCGGCGCCATCACGACCTTAAGGATTCTGGGTCGTGACACTGGTCATGGGTCAATGTACATGTATAAATGCATGAAATGCATAAGAAATACGTTAATAAGATTTTCTCGGAATTCCATAAAAATTAATATGCCTTTCAGATAAACATTATCAAATACGTATTTTTCTGGGACCCATAAACAGAAGATAATAATAATTTGCATGGGGAATCAAGAATGTAGACACCGCTAGTATTTCTATGAATAGAGTAATTTATGGAAACCGTGTGTTTGCTCGTTTCTCTTGTATAATTTCGGTCATGCCAAAAAGAAATAAGGGTAGCCTTAACATACCTGAGCCAATTGTCTTATCGATCCCTCTAACGCACGTTAATTGCGATAAAACACGTCGGTGGGTCGAAGTAGGGAAAATCTACATGACATTCTTGAGAAAGATTATATCGTGCTCCCATAGAATTTTTAATTCACGCTACCATTGTATTATGAAATTCAAACGAAATAAAGAGGCAATTGTTTATTTATGATATTTGGGGGAAAACAAAGAGGAAATTGTTTATTTAAGATATTTGGAAAAAAATGAGAAAGTGGTATTTGTTGTTTATTTCCAGTATTTACTTGGAGTTCAGTGCCTTACATACATGCTGCTTTACTGCCTTTACATGCTTATCGTGTTCATTTTACATTGTTAAATAAATTTGCTGGCCCTTAGTGAGTGTCTAATTCGACCTCTCGTCACTACCTCTCTGAGGTTAGGCGGGCGACTTACTAAGTACACGTTGTTTTTGTACTCATGCTACACTTGATGTGCATTTTATTGCACAGGTACTTTAATAGCAATGTGGAGGATTCAGAGACTTAGGCGAGCTGCATCATCCAGAGGTGATCCGCAACTGACAGAATCTCCTTCTTACTGTATTTATTTCATTTTAACCTTGTGTAGTTGTATTTCGGACATGCTTTGTAATGATTATATAAGTTCTTAGAAATTGCTCATGTACTTGTGAGACCGGGTTCTGGGATATGTGTTGGGCTATAATTGTTAAAGTGTAGTATTCAAACCAATTTTCCTAATTGACCAATTTTTATTTTGTTATTATGTAATAAAGTGAAAGGAAATGTTTTCATAAATGTTAAAACCGGAAAGTTATTTCAATTAATTAAGTATTTGGCTTGCCTGACATTGATGTCCAACTCCATCATGGCCTTAGATATTTTGGGTCGTGACAACATAGTATCAGAGCGCTAGGTTCCCGTAGGTCTCACGAGTCATGAGAAAATCTAGTAGAGTAATGCGGATCGGTACGGAGAAGTCTGTACGTTTGTTCGAGAGGCTATAGGGCTGTAAGGAGTACTTCCCTTGTTGATTCCTTATCGTGTGAGTTGACTCCTTTGAGTCTTATACCTATGTTCATTCCTACTCAATCTTACGCATCGCGGAGAACTTGCTATGAATCAGGAATTTGATGAATCGAAATGGTGCCATGGATGTAATTCAAGGTGCTTCTATGTGTTATTGGGGTGTTGTCCCGGTGATGATGGTTGTTGTTGTGTATTATGAGATAATGTGGGTTAATATGGACCCAGGTAAAAGCTATTAGCTTTGGATGCATATTGTGGAAGTTAGCATTTTAGAAGAATTTCATAAATTTAGGCTTGAAGCGCATTTCAGTGTTGTTGATGTCCGTTTGGGATTCTGAGGCTTGGAATAGCTTCGTGTGGTGATCTTGGAGTTGGGAGCGCGGTCATAACTGAATTTGGATGTCCGTAGGTCATTTTGAAGTCATTTGGCTAAAGATAGAAATTTGAATGTTTTTGAGAAATCCGACCGGAAGTACAAGTTTTGATATCGAGGTCGGAATGCAATTTCGGAAATTGGCTCAGGTCCATAATGTTGAATATGACTTGTGCGCAAAATTTGAGGTCAATATGATGTGATTTGATATGTTTCGTCATCGGATGTAGAAGCTGGAGAATTCTACGTTCATAAAGATGGGAATTGGGTGCAATTTGTGGTTTCGGTGTTGTTTGATGTGATTTGAGGTCTCGAGCAAGTCCGCATTATGTTTTGGAACAGGTTGGTATAATTTGACGGGATCCCGGGGGCCCCGGGTGGATTCTGGATGGTGAACGGATCAATGTTTGAAGTTGAAGAAGGCTGAAGATTGCTGTCATCTGGTGTAACCGCACCTCTGAGGCTTTGCCAGCAAGTGGGGAGCCGCGGGTGCGGTTAAGGGCCCCGCAAGTGCGAGTTTTGGGCTGGAGCTGAGGAGGCCGCATGTGCAGAAAATGGGTCGCACCTGCAGAAGCGTAGGTGCGAAGAATGGACCGCAGAAGCGAGAAATTCTAGGTTGAGTGAAAGGCGCACCTGCGATGGAATTTACGCAGATGCGGAGGGATGCCTGGCCATAATGTTTTAAAGTCGGGTTTTTGTCATTTCTCACCCATTCTTCATTTGACATGGGCGATTTGGGAGAGCATTTCAAGGGGGATTTTTGTCAGGCATCAAGGTAAGTAAATTCCTCCCGTTTGTAAGTTAAGTACAAGATTATATGCATGGATTAGGCATGGAAATTGGTAGGAATTTGGGGAATTATTGAAGAAACCTAGAAAATGTAAATTTGGATTTTAGCCATGAATTTGAGTATGGAATGTAGGTTAAATCTTATGATTGAACTAGTGGGGCTATGGGTAGAATGTATCTTCAAGAATTTCGGATTTCCGGGAACGTGGGTCTGAGGGCAGTTTGGTCATTTCTCCGAGCGGGGTTGGGAAAGTATATAATTTGAATTTATAGTGATTATTAGGATGAATTTTCATTGCTTTGCCGTTATGTGGTAGTTTTGGAGTGTTGTGCGTCCGTTGGAGTCATCGGAAGGGCTTAGAAGCCGGTGGTGGAATTTCAGAGCGAGGTAAGTCTCCTTTCTAACTTTGTGAGGGGGAATCGTCCCCCTAGGGTAATTAATTAAGTATATTCCATTACTTTCGGGGGCTACGTACGCACGAGGTGAAGGGAGTCCGTGCATAGCTACTATTATGCCATCTCCGGGTAGCTTAGGACCCACTAGCATGCCTTACCTATTGTACCTGTGATCTTGTTTGTGATGTTAGACTGCTAAAATAATCGAAATTGTAATTTAATGATTAAGGAAGATTAGAGTTTATTTTCTAAATCATCTAAAAAAGAATTTATTTCTTTCGCGGGCAATTGTATTTCCGAATAAGGTTGTGTTATTAAACGTTATATAAAACTCGGCAAGTGAATTTCGAAAAAGGGATTTAAATACTATTTTTGGTTTTTAAAAGAGAAATCGGTCATTTATTTGAGTATTTGTGCTCCCGACGTATTCGGGGTGGATTGTTGATTGTGCATGTCTGCATGTGAACGCTTCGCAGTTTACATTCCGCGAGCGGAGTCTTATTTTCCCTACTCTCATGGGAGCGGGCCGTACACCACGGAGGATTTAGAATGCACTTTTGCTACGGGCCGTACGATCCTCGGGAGTGCATAGATATGATTATTATATTGAGAGGTGCACTTATGGGACGGGCCGTTCGATCCTCGGCAGTGCATAGACATGAGTAGTTTATTGAGAGGTGCACTTTTGGTATGGGCCGTTCAATCCTCGGCAGTGCACAAAGTGATTATTACGACGACTCAGGTCGGTTGTCCTTATCCCGTATGCGTATGCTAAACTGTTAAGTATTTTCTACATGATTTTGAAGTGATAAGATATTTTGGAGAAAATAAAGAGGCAATTGTTGATTTATGATATCTGGGGGAAAACAAAGAGGAAATTATTTATTTAAGATATTTGGAAAATAATGAGAAAGTGGTATCTGTTGTTTATTTCCAATATTTACTTGGTGTTTAGTGCCTTACATACATGTTGCTTTACTGCCTTTACATGCTTATCGTGTTCATCTTACAATGTTAAATAAATTTGCTGGTCCTTAGTGAGTGTCTAATTCGACCTCTCGTCACTACCTCTCTGAGGTTAGGCAGGTGACTTACTAAGACATGTTGTTTTGTACTCATGCTACACTTGCTATTGCATTTTATTGCACAGTTACTTTCATACAACGTGGAGGATTCGGAGACTTAGGCGAGCTGCATCATCTGGAGGCGATCTGCAACTGACAGAGCCTCCTTTGTACTGTATTTATTTCATTTTAGATTTCCTTCTCCATTTGTATTTCGGACAGGCTTTGTAATGATTGTATAAGTTCTTAGAAATTGCTCATGTACTTGTGACACCGGGTTCTGGGATATGTGTTGGGATATAATTGTTAAAGTGTAGTATTCAAACCACTTTTTTTTGCTCTAGCTTCTAGCCAATCTCTAGACCTCACTTTGCAAACACATATAAAGCTTGATAAAATGTCCCTCTAGGCATTTGTAGGTATACTAAAGTTCTTTGCTAGGTAGTTCGTTAAAATTACGAATATAGTTATATCTTGTTTCATAGGCCGGTTATCTATCCACATGATTTTATTGCATCTAGGTAGGTCATATTATACGATAAATTTTACTTCGATTTATCGTTGATGAGGTCTGCTACAAAATACAAGCTTACTCTTTTTTCTTATACCATATGTATAAATCTAAGTCCTTTAATGCTTCCTCGTTGTTGTTTATCTTAAGAATGACGACCTAATCTCAGCTCACACTTCGTGACTTTTGTCGATCCATTACCATTTTCCTCAATATTGATCTACAATATGCAACTGATAACATGAAACTTATTACGTAATACCTTGCCACTAGGGCTTACGTTGCATCGACAAATATTTGAAGTGATTTCCATAATCGTATTTAATAATATCTCAATGTGATTCACCTTATGGGGGGGGGGGATATCCAAATCTTGTGCCACCCATTATATCTCTCTTTCTTTCTTCAAATCATTACTCAATCAAAGGTTCAAATGTCATTCTTTATCTACCACAATTACACCCTCATATCTTTCAATTGATATTAGTCTTAGACTTCTTTGAGTTCATTTGGGCTATAATGAGCTTTATATAGCTTAGAGAAACCATTATCTCGCTTGTTTTCATGGGTTTAATCCTGAGGACTTATCCATTCTCGTCACCTCCTTACTCTCCCTTTCGTATCCTTACGCTTGTCTTCCTAAAACCTTGTCACACTTAACCTTGCGACTTACCCATATTTATTTATATTACTCACAACCTTTCTTCAACTTTCTTGCATCATAGGTTTCCTTATGCCCTTCTGGAACATCAAGCAAGACATTACATCATCTCTAACTCTTCTTTACTGTCTTAATTAGCCTTCTCGATACCTAGAAACCATAGGCTATCAGATATGCCACTAACGATGCTACTATCATTCCTGGATATTGAATCCTCGCACTTCTAGCCTTTTATCCGAAGTATGGATCATTCATAACCTTCTGCATTTGAGTATCACGTACGTTGTTCACCCTTACCTTACTTACCTTAAAATATTGCATTACATCTTGTATCTCTTTCATGAACTTCCTTCCATATAGGTATAATTCACATCCATAAATTGATGATTTATTATGATACTTGCACCTCTGGTGTATATATAATCCGATGAGAGCTTCATACTAACTTCTAATGAGGCTGGTATTCTTTTGATGTCCTTATAGAATATGGCTATTGTACTATCTCTTTTGTACCTCTGATATTTATCCATTTATGTTTTACTTAGTTTATGTAAATCTTTTGTTTCCTCTTTTTTTTCTGGTCAGCCTTTATGTAGGCTTAAGCTATCTTCTGATTTGTGGCTCCTAGTATTAGTTATTACTTTAGCCTTTGATAGGCACTGAGGGATACCCATGATACAATTCTTTAACAATTCAATCCTTCGTCTATGACATGGGCTCAATTCTTTCTTTTAACGTATACCAGAATCTTCTACGATTGTATATGCTACAGGTATAAAACTCCAAACTCTTAAGTGCGTTCATAACATCAACTACTCGGGATCATTGATCGAATAATTCCTTTTGTTCCTTCTTAGCTTTCTTAAACATAAGCAATTACTTTTCTGATCCTCCTGCCCCTTGTCGCATGCATACTTGGCTTACCTTAGTGCCAACACATATTGAATTTCATACACCTCATGTGATCTTGAATATCACCTTTGATTTTACATCTCGTTCATTAGCCATTGTAGGTGACACTTTCTTATAGAGTGTATACAATGTTGTTGCGAGATTGTTGTTACAAGACCATTCCTTCTTCAAGTTACTATGCTTAGGTTGAACCCTTCTTCCTTATTTCCTCAGCTAGTCTTTAGTTGTAGTTCCTAAAGAGACCTCCTGGCTCTTGTAAAGTTATAAGCTTGATATATTGTTTACCCGACAAAATTTTTGATGTTTGTACTCCCCTATAATTTCCCGTAGTTACTTACTTTCACACTCATGTACTCGTACGGTTGCTTCTGAATTGATGTTTTCACTGTCTTCCCAGTGGGACTCTCTTTTATGTCCGTAACACTCATACGGTACCTTTATTTATCCCAACTCCTATCTGAATATTTCTCAAGGGTCACGATGCCATATATATCGGGAAGGAACCCTTACTTCATTTTCTTGAAGCCGTGCTTGCATAATGTTCTGGAATGGTGGAATATCTGTAGGATTTGGATAAGTGAAATCTTATCCCTTTCTCAGTCTTAACACATTCTTCCTTTATTATTCCATAGTTACTACAACCACTTTATTTTGACTTAATGCTACATCACTCCATATTCACCCCTTTAGGGGAGTACTATGATTTAGCGCTATGATGATCTACGAATAGATGTTTTACCTCTTCATCTTTGGTGTCTTTTCACTTCATTGGTGATCCTTACTTGCCTTTCCAATCTTTCTGTACCAAGGATAACAAATTTCCTTACTCGCGAGGGTGACACTTAGTATAACTGGCACATACAGTCCCTTAAACTCAACTTTGCTCACATTCCTTGTTTTAAGGAAGCGTCTTCCTGAATGACCGTTATCTGAATTTCTCATGAGTCTTCTTCTTTTTTCCATTCTATTATCAGCGGGACGCAATCTAAAATTCTCATGATGTCAACCATTATCACCTCACACAGTCCCTAATTCATGTTTAATTTATATTATCCACCAGCCCATACTGATTTCTATTATTCTGGGGTCTAACTCTTCCTTCTTGTAGTCGCGTTGGAGTCACTGACTTATTTCACGAAATGAGGATATGACTTTATGGCATATACCCTTTGATTGTCTTAAGGCATGTCACCTATCGTTATTTCCTCCCCTTGACTATAGACTTGTAATATTGTCATCTTTTTGATCTACCATTGTCATCCATGTATCACATCTTACCCATAATGCTTCATTAACTCTCTTCTTATCTCCTACTAACATTTCTATCTATTACTTTATTCTGAAAACTTGAACAAGACATTCTTCTTCTTTTAGCTCCCCTTGCTCTACCTTCTGTCTCTTCAGGTTGCCTAACATTCTTTCTCTACTAGGTATGGGAGCCATACCAAGGTAATATTTATGCCTTCGAGGCTTCCAGTGCCTATCTTTGTAGTACTCATATCTAGTTGTACTATCTTAGAGTGCACCATCTGGGTGTCTCACAAGGAGATCTATTAGCACATTTGCAATATCCTCCGGAAATGTCAACTAACGCAAACCATCCATTCATCATTTTGGGTTACTCTAACCCCAGTTGGATCCTACTATCATCTCCTTCTCTTAAACCATATTTGTTAGCTCCCATAGGGCATGACTGAGAGAGGTGTGGCCGACTGTACGTACATCTACTACTGTTGAAGGTAATTCAAAATGCTTATATCTCCCTTCCTGAATGGTAAATAATGATAATCTTTATTAATTGGAGACCTGGTACCTTTCTTAACCTTGCTTCTTTTACTTGCTTCAACTTGTGTTAACTTCCGATTCCGTTATTCCTTTTTACCGTAAGAGAAGATAAGTATTTTTTCCTAAATGCTCCTTATCAAGAACCGTGCACCTTTTAGTACACGCATGATCTGCTGGAGACCTCACATTTACTCATCATAAGCAAGATGCAAAATCGAGTTCTTCTGATTCAACACTTCCAAAGCTATATCTCTTATCGATTATCTTTCTGAACGTAGGCATTGTATTATTATGAATAAAATATAAGTTCGGAATTTGAATTCTTATAAGTGAGCTCTACCACACAATCTAGAGTAAGAAGAAAGAGTGACAATCCTAAATACCATGTAGCCTCCTACATATAAGTGTGGTGCAAGATACACCCATAGACAAGACTCTACCAGACACGCTTTGTAGACTCCCTAGGACAGAACTGCTCTGATACCACTTTTGTCACGACCCAAACCGATGGGCCGCGGCGGGAACCCGGTACCTTACTATATCGAGTATCAACAAAACGTATCATACTATCATAGAGAATTGAGCTGGAAGGATGCCGTGAGATAAGTAGAATACAACGTGAGATAAGAACTTATACATAAGACATACGGGCCTATAAGACCAAATATCCACTCGTATACTGAACATAGGTCGACAAGGTCATACAATCTTTTACGTATATGACATATGTCTGCAAGCATCTAGGAATACATAATTTTCATAAAGTTCGGAACAGAGTCTCGCCATAAAACAATACACGTCTAAATCATACTAACAAAATGACCAACTCCGAAGCAAATAGAGCACACCAACATCTTCCACTGAGCTGATAGCCTACTTGAAGGGCTCTCGATCTGTCTATCGAGACCTGCGGGCATGAAACGCCGCATCCCCAGGCAAAATGGACGTCAATACGAATAATGTAATGAGTATGTAAGGCATATAAATAAGTACATAACATACATGGAAGAAATATAGAGTAAATGACTCGACCTGTAAGTCTGGATAACTCTGTAAATCATGAAATAATTATAGTGTCATGCATATGTGTATGATTTTCATGTCATGCATATGTACATGTTTCATACCCTTGAGGGCATCCCATCATGTCATCTTGGCTACTGTGGGCAAAATCATCAACGTATACCAGCTGATCAGGTGGTGGTGCATATATAACGCCATAACCTTTCCCATATCCCATATACTTACATATATATATATATATATATATATATATATATATATATATATATATATATATATATATATATATATACATATATATACACATGTATATAACGCCATCTGGTCATGGGTCAATGTACATGTATAAATTCATAAAATGCATAAGAAATACGTTAATCCTAAACAGGCTGCACCAGTGTCACGACCCCAAATCCTAATCCGGCTGTGATGGCGCCTATCATGGAACTAGGCTAGCCAACCATTATAGACTATCATAATATTTGATAATTTGCAAAAATTTAGCAGATTTTAAAAAGTGAAATGAGATGAACAACTTATACACTACCCAAAACCTGGAGTCAACTATCATGAGCATCTAGGACTGTAAATACAATGTACAACACGTTGACTTGCTACTACAAGATCCTGAAGTACAAAAGATAAAAACTATGCATAGAGGAAAGGAAAGGAGGTGAGTGGGGGACGCTGAGCAGCTACCTCGATCCTCTAACAAAGTCCAGGCGCGTCCGAAAATCAACTAGTGAGATGGTCCGTTACCTGGATCTGCACACAGAGGTGCAGGGAGTAATGTGAGTACGCTAACCCAGTAAGTAATCAAGGTAACTAAAAACATGAGTGTAGTGACGAGCATTTCTAAATCATGTAAATCCATCTAATGAGTAACAGTGGAAATGAATAAATCAAGTTAGGAATCTACATTCCGAATATTTCATAAAACTCAAGTTTCCACTTAAAAATCTAGCATAAAAACATTTGTACAACATTGTCATCGGAGGCTCAGTGTAAAGAAGATTGAAAACGGTAGTTTCATAAAATATAAGCCCCTCGGGCACAATATCACTCACAATAAATCCTCTCGGTTACTCGTGACTCCACTATCAGTATCTCATGCTCACCCTAAACACTCGTACTCAGCAAGTACCATGAATACGCACAACTGCTGCGGCGGGCAGCCCGATCTAACACATATATAAATATATCTATACTGCTGCGGCGTGAAACCCGATCCTTAATACATATACTGCGGAGTGCATCCCGATCCATATATTAGTCGACTGCGCCCATTGGGGGTGTACAGACTCAGGAGGGGCTCCTACATCCCAAATGCTATATTTGATGCGGCGTGCAGCCCGATCCTATAAGTATATTGCTGCGGCGTGCAACCCGATCCTTGTATAACATATATTGTTGCGGCGTGCAGCCTAATCCATACATAATATATAATCTATATTGATGCGGCGTGCAACCCGATCCATACGTAATACATAACATATACATTGCTGCAGCGTGCAGATCGTCCCATAAGCCACTCGACAATTCATCTCAACTCATGGGACTCAGCCCAAAATACTTTTAAGAGTTTCAAAACAGTGTGATAACAGTGAAAATAACAACAAGTGGTAAACATGATGGGGTTCACAGATGTTCTATCAGGATAGTGTGAGAATAGTGTAAAAATACCCCTGAGGGTCTAAACAGGTCGGCACGAGGCCCCAAGCATGGCTCATAGCCCATAAACAAGTATAAACTCCCGAAATACAGGATGTCGTAAGGTTTCAAATCGAATACGCGGCTTAATAGTTGCTACGGGACGGACCAAGTCACAATCCCTATCGGTGCACACTCACACGCTCGTCACCTAGCATGTACGTCACCTCATTTACCAAAACAATATCAAATACCGGGGTTTCATACCCCCCAGGTTTAGAGTTACAATCATTACTTACCTCAAAACAACCAAAAAACTACTCCGCACTCTTGCACCTAAAATTGGCTCCCAAATGCTCCGAATATAACCAAAACCAGATTAACATCATCAATATACGCGAAAGGAACAAAATACAATCGAAAACTATCAATTTTAAGCACAATTCCCGAAATTTACCAAACCCGAGCCCGTGCTCGCGTCTCAGAATTCGATGAAAATGGTGTCACAAGAATCCTTATCCCTTCCCGAGTCTACACATATAAAATGCATCACAATATGACCACAACAACTCTTAAATTCCTTAATCACAAGTCTCATTTTCCCAAGCCCTAAACCCCATATTTATGCCATTTAATCCTCAAATTCCAAGCCTAATCTATCACAAAATAACATAGAAATGAGTTCATAATCCGGGAAACTTACCTCCACTGAAGACTCTCAAATTCCTCATTCAATTTGCTCCAAAACTAGCTCAACCTTCATGCAAAAATGAAAGAAATGCCAAAATTTCGCGGAGGCACCTATATATACTTTCTGCCAAGTTAATCCTCACATACGGACCATTCTTCACACCTGCGGTTCCATGTGCGCACCTGCAAAAATCCACTAAAAGTCAAATTTTCGCACCTACAGTGCCTCACCCGCACCTGCGGCTTCCCCCGGTCTGACCTCTTTTCGCACCTGCGTGATGACCTTCGCACATGCGGTCATCGCACATGTGGCTCCCCATCCACAGGTGCAGCCACACCAGAAAAATAGCACCAGCAGAAATTTTGCTTCAAATTCCTAAGCCCAAACCTCCTTTAACCGTCTGAAATCAATCCCGAGCCCCTCGTGTCCCAGGTACCAATGATACGCTCAAATTACACTTTAAAATAGTGTAAAGCGGTCGAAGTCAAATTGATAACCCAACAAGGTCGGGGTCGAATCCCACATGGAATAAGTGTGAAAATAATACTTTGATAGTGTGATTATTAACTCAAATCATAATTTCATTCCATCAGTGGACGGGAATATGGGGGTTTGTTGTGTAATAATCTAGTAAATGTAGTGTCTGTGAGAATTAACTAAAGTTGTAATTAATATGATTAAGTAGACCAAGGTTGTGTCCATTTTTCTTGATATGCAATGATTTCTAAATGTCTACCAAATATTTTCAAATAATAGGGTAGAATCTCCTCTTTATAATTTTCCCAAATATAAAAGAGTTGCAATAAAACCAAATCACTTATTTCCAAATAAAACCAACTTATTCCTAAGTGATTCTATTAAACAAGGTTTAAAGCCTTGAGTCTTTGATATTTACTCTTACCAAGTCTAACCCACTTTTCCAAGCTAAGAAAGAATTTATGGCATAAGTTAATGTTTGCAACCACTAACAATAAATATGAAATGAAGAGTAAATAAATATCAAATACCCATTATGAATATATTCAATGGCAAATACCCAAATACATAACACCCATTTAGGGTCCACAACCTTAGTATTTAAGGCTAACTACACATAATAAATGACAAAAGGCTAAGAATAATAAGTGTCATGAATGCTCACAAAACCAAGGATTTCTTGCTCTAATACTTCCAAAAAGGAGGAGAATATTTAATAGGGTAATGTCCCTCTAAAACCAAGTAAGCATGACCCACAAAACCCTAATAAATCTATTTATAGTGGGATAAAAATCGGGGCAAAAAACGGACAAAAATACCCCTTCAGGTTAACTATGCGTTCGCGTCTGTAAACCCTAGTTTCCAGGTAGTCACGGCATTGTTGATATGCAGTTCGCATTGTTGATTTTCGGTTCGCATTGTTGATCTGAGGTTTGCATTGTTGATATGCGACCACAGATTTGCATTGCATTCTTGAGGCAGCATCAGGTACCAGGGATTCTGCGGTTAACTCTGCGGCTCGCATGTGAGTTATGCGGTCGCATAATCGACCGCATTCTTACTCTTGAATTTGTCCTATCTTTCTGTTGAGGTCTGCGATCCCTTCGTGCATTATGCGGTTCACATGTTAGTTCTGCGACGTCCTCTTGTCAAATATGTGATCGCATAGTGTTAATTTCCTCACTTTTTATCTCCTTTGATCTCTTTTCCATGTTCTCGAGTGTTTAAGCCTCATGCACTGCATAACATTAAAATTCTATAAGTATAAAAGGTAAATGCTCTTGAAAACGGATATAATCTAAGAAATTTGGTATTACATGTGGCGAAATTCTCCGGCACATCAACATCCCAAACTTAAACTCTTGCTTGTCCTCAAGCAACTGAAATGACTCTATCATAACCTAAACTTTAACTACAAGACCGGAAACAACTATGACCACGAACAATGTTAATTGTCAGTACTACAAGCATGCATTGTATCCAATTACCCGTTATGAACACTTACTACTATTTACAAGGAAACTACTCAACTTGTGAACTTTGAGCCTCGAGCTATTTGACAAAATGTTACTCTCAGCTGATTGTACTTGCACCCGACTTCAAGAACTCAACTAATGTTACACACCACAGTACATGTGCCCTCACCACAAAGAACGAAAGTCCCAACTCATAATATTTAAAATGAGAACAAGGGACATTTACACAAACACTCATACCCATAAAGAATTTCAAGTGTTATAACACATCATCCCATAGGCTTGCCCTTATTTTAATTCGTTGCCATTTTAAGAACATTCGGTTGGACACCCCATAAGGACTTTCTGGCTTGTAATGTAGGATTAGGGAAGGGTTGGATAATCATTTGGGTACAAGTGACTACACCCTCCTTGAGCACTAATCACATCTTTCTCTTTCAGTGCCTTTGTTTCTTTTTAACTCTCATAGCCTCATTGGTGTTTAGCTACCAATTGTAGAACTACCTAAATAAATTTCTTCAAATCTTATATATATATATATCTTTTTTTGTTATATACATTTGCATCTCTCTTTGTTTTTTTTTTTGTTTTTTGAAGCTTGAACAATTTTCATTTGAATATTTTGAGGTATATGCTCTATACTCAATATACAACCTAGCCAATCTCTAACTCTTTCACCAAACCCCCAACATAGGCTTTTTGCCTCATTTTCAATATTCAAGGAGGGACGAGTTCAAAAGAGGGCATTACTTTTCAAAACGGGGAAGGCTTGTAATGAGGTGTCCACCAAAAAGGCTTAAGGCTCAAATGGGGAAACTAGTGGTATTCATGCAAACATTTGGTAGCTTGAAAGGTGAACTGGGTTTCTGAATATCACAAAGAACGCCTAGGGTCATTTCTCCAACTAAATGTACTTATTATTAGCAACGAACAACAAACTGGGCATGTTCTAGCTGACAGAAGTAAACACAAGAATTATTGATACAAACATCTAACACACACGACACATGCATGTTTAGTTCAACACCGTTTTAGCTCAAGAGTTAGCGCTTGCCGACTCAAAACTTTTACTATTTACATGTATAATTCTAAGTACACATAGAGTTAAAAAGGCGAGCCTCAAGTTTGCAGAGTTGATTTTTTATTTTTTTTATAAAATGCAAACGAGAGTTAATGGTAACGGAATATATTAATATCACAAACGAAATATGTACACTGGTTTACTGGAAACTTGGACATAGTACATAAGAAAAACAAAAAGCATTCATATATAAAACAAAATTACCAGTACTATATTGTCCAAGTTGTCACAAAAATACGTACAACCACCACCCCCAACAAAAAAGGTATGCATTGTCCCCAATGCATAAGAAATTTAAAGATAGAGTTAGGGGCTCCCTGGGGTGCGCTAAGCGCTACGGGAGTCGGTGGTATCCTCGACTGCCACATGAACAGGAGTATCTGACTGCTCATCAGGAGGAATAGCAGCTACTGGTGGTGGAGGAACTGCTGCAAGCTGAGCGACAAGAGTGAGCGGAGTCTGGGAGCTGCCGCCCTCATCTGCTGGTGGCTGAACTGAGGTTGGCGCAGCTGTGTCCTCCAGGGAATGGTGAATAGCAAGATGAATGAGCACCTCCGCTGTCGGCTCTGCAACTATAGTAATGACAACCCCCTTTCCCTTCTCCTGAGGACCCTGCTCCTCGTTAGACGAAGAGGACTCCTCCTCGGACAACTCGCCCTCGGACCCTGAAAAATGTCCGAACTCCTCTCCATAATGTATAGCAACAGGTGCGGGAGGAGCTGAAGGCGGGGTGATAATCGGCACGGCCTGGGCTGTCATCAGCGTGGAGAAATCAAGGCCTAGCCCAGGCTCGGAGGTACCAACTCCCTGTTCCCCTTCCTTGGGCAGGAGGGATGAGAAGCGAAACTCGAGGTGGTGCAGTCGATGGAGCTCCTTCTACAAAGTGGACACATCGGTGCGGAGCTCTGGCAAGTGTCTAACCTCACCTCGCTCAACCTTTTCAATGCGTTCCTCAAGTCTTTGAAGGCGGCCCTCAAGGGCAGTTACTGAAGGCTGAATGGAGGTGAGGTCTTGCCGAATCAAAGTAGGAATTTCTCTCAGGAGCTTGTCTACCTTAGCATTGACATGCTGAGCTAGGAGTCCAAGCTGGGAAAGGACGTGCAGCGGAATGGCTAAGGTGGTACCAGCACGGGCAGTAGGCTGTGAGGCAGTGGTGGATGGCTCTGTTGTAGAAGGCTGGGGCTCTGAGGTCTCTACCTCTGTAGGGGTAGGCATTTAGATGACTGGAGGAGCAACTGCTACCCTGGGCTCTGCATCACTGATACGGGTGATGTCAATATCCTTGTCAATCTTTGCTTCCTTGTCACATGTAGGTATAAGAGGGACCTCAGCAGCTCGGCACAATGCAGTGATGAGGCAGGGGAAAGGAAATGAAGTCTTCTTTTGCCAAGCTCGGATCCCAATCTCTTGAAAAATATTGTCGGTCACATCAACATTGATCCCTAACATAATGCAAGCAATGAGAATGTCCTTCCCAATGCTTATATGTGTTTTGTTTCTGGCGTGAATCAGACGGGAGGTGACAAAAGCAAGCCAGAATCTTCCTTCTCTCAAAAGATCTTCTTTGTAAATCCTGTGGTTGGGAGAAATCTAGGTCGGAGTCCCTTATGCAATCACGGAGACGACCTAAGCACGCTCTCCATCTTTGTTGGACAGTTTGGCCTCGTATTCCGCCGTGCTTGGGCGTGATGTTGAAAAATACCGAGCATGGATGGCGTCCTGGTGACACCCTACTTCAACCCCCCTGACTAACACTGCCTCACTGAAAATTTTGTTCCTCTTGTGATGGGCATTTCTAGAAGCAGCATGAGAGGCATAGAATTCTATCACCATGGTCTCGTTGTATTCCCCGAGGGGCTCAATAAAGCAGTCCCATTTTCTTGTTCTGATGTTCTGTAGAATATGGGGGTATTGCTCTTTCAGGCCGTTGAGACTTAGACTTTTCTCGGGTAAGATCTTTCTTGTGGTAAGACCCTCCATGTACAACTCCATAGATAAGAGCAGTGGAAAGCGTAGCTGATAATCGTCCCCCTATTTTTTCCGTACCTCAGCTTCCAGGTTTACCTCCGGTTCACTATCCCCCTCATCAGATTGGGAGGGGCTTTCAACAATGTCCGATGGAGGTGTTTGACGTGCACGCTTAGGTGGAGGTGCCTGCCTGCTTATAGAGGCTCTCTTAGATATTGTCTGCGTACGAGGCATTGCTGCAAAGTGAAACTACGTGTGAGTGGACGGGCGGACAAAATAAAAACAAATTACGAAAAAATGAACAAAAAGGACAGAAATTTTGACTTATGCGACGAGGTATGCGATCGCAAAACCACAATGCGGATCGCAAACCTGTCGCATAAGCAAACATAGTTAAACAAAGAGCACTAATGCGATAGAATATGCAATTGCATAACCATTGTGTTGTTCGCATATGCATCGCATAAGTGGATGGGCAAAATGGAAATAAATATGCGATCGCATAACTAACCGCAAAGGTGATGATGCGATCGCAAACATGTTGCAGACTAAGAGGTAGGCTGGGGAAGCATACTGCGGAAGGGTGCGACGCATCTGCGAACTGCATTTTGACTATGCGATCACAAATGCGTCGCATATATCTTCATTCCCAATGGGCCTAGAACTGGATTTGCGACACAAATGCGGTCCGAATTTTAGAAGTGCGATCCGCAGATCCTTCAATTACATCAGTCTAGCCCTAACTATTTCGGATTTGCAAGATTATCAACCTTCCAGGACTAACTACCAGTCAAAATTTCTACCATTCCCCTCTCCTTTACGACTTCACCACAGCACAACAAAGACATTACAGAATCCATGAATCAAAACAAAATAAAACAAAAAGGGAGACTAGAAAAGAGGGGAGAGAAGGACATACCAAATTAGTAGATGTAGAAGATTAGATGGAATTGCTACTCAACTATTGCAATTTAGGTTCTTTGCTATTTCGATTCCTATTTGTCCGTTCTGGGTCTTTTCCTTTTCGTTTTCTCTTTTTTGTTATTTTTTTTTTTTGTTTAAGAGGGAAGACGTGAAAGCGAGAACAGTGAGGACTTATCTGGGCGAAATGCGATGGGGGAGAGAATGTAGAAAGGAGTGTGTGGTCGCATCTTCAGCATGCGGTGAAATATTCAATGGCTTACCAAGTTCGAAATGCGGTGAACATATGCGATCGCATAAAGGAAATGTGTTTCGCATAGTGCAACTTGATATCGCATTTTCATCACGAAAATTTTCCAAGCAAACTGTTGATGTATGCGACCATAATGCGAACCGCAGACATGAAATGTGGTAGCATGTGCGTCGCAAACTGGCCAATTTTTTTTATTTATTTTTTATTTTTTAGTTTTTTGTGGTTTTTATGCACTTCAACCCTGTCTTTGCTTTTGTTTGCATTATCTCCAAAAGCCACATTTATATATAAAAAAATGAAGATGAAAAAGAGATAAAACAGAAAATGTTACCACACATGGGTTTCCTCCCATGAAGTGCTTGATTTAACGTCGCGACACGACGAGGTTGGTACACCCTTAGGGTCATTCATCAGTAGGACAAGGACCGTCCTTTAGAGTTAATTGCTCTACCACATGCCTCTCACCATCGGTACCCAAGTAGTGTTTGATGTGTTGGCCGTTTACCTTGAACGTACGAAGTACGTCCTCAATTGCTAGGTCTATAGCACCAAAAGGAGAGACAGTCATCACTTTGAAAGGGCCAGACCATTTAGATTTGAGTTTTCCCGGGAAGAGTTTGAGTCGAGAATCGAATAGTAACACCAAGTCACCAGTATGGAACTCCCGATTCTGGATCTTCTTGTCATGGACAACATTCATCCTCTCTTTATGCATAGTTGCGCTCTCATAAGCGTGGAAACAGAATTCCTCCATTTCATTGAGTTGATTAAGCCTCAGATTAGCAGCGTCATTCCAGTCCAGGTTCAATTTCTTGAGTTCCCACATGGCTTTCTGCTCAAGCTCCATGATTAGATGACATGCTTTTCCAAACACTAGCCTGTATGGAGAGGTACCTATAGGAGTTTTGTATGCGGTCCGGTAGGCCTAAAATGCATCATCCAGCTTCCTTGACCAGCCGGTCCGTTTTGCATTAACTATTTTTTCTAGGATGTTATTTATCTCCATGTTGGAGACTTCAACTTGGCCACACGACTGGGGATGATAAGGCGTCTCCACCTTGTGCTTTACACCATACTTCTCCAATAGTCCATTGAACGCCATGTCGCAAAAATGAGAACCACCATCACTGAGAATTTCTCTAAGAGTGACGAACCGTGTGAATATGTTTCTTTTCAAGAACGCGGTTACACTCCTAGCTTCATTGTTTAGCAAGGAAACGACTTCAACCCACTTGGACACATAGTCCATGGCTACAAGAATGTATTTCATCCCACAAGAACTTACAAACGGCCCCATAAAATTGATGCCTCATACGTCAAAAATTTCAACCTCCAACACAAAGTTCATTGTCATTTCATGCCTCTTGGAGATTGACCCTTGTCGTTGGCATTGGTCACAAGATTTTACCATTTGATTTGCATCATGATATATAGTTGCCCAATAGTATCCACATTCAAGCACTTTTGCCGCCGTCCGGTTCCCTCCATGAGGACCCCTCTGCAGGTGAGTCATGAGATGCCTTTAGAATAGGCATCACTTCTTCTTCTGGGACACATCTTGTAATAATGTTGTCTGCACAGATGCGGAACATAAATGGTTCCTCCCAATAGTATTGACGACAGTCCCTCAAAAATTTCTTCTTTTGGTATGACTCCAAGCCATCAGGGATAAGCTTACTCACCAAATAATTTGCAATATCGGCATACCAAGGAGCTGAAGAAGAAGATAATGCCAGAATATGCTCATCAGGGAAGACATCATCAATGTCTAAGTCATCTTTCGGGAGCCCATTTTCTTCAATTCGAGAGAGATGGTCCGCAACTTGATTCTCAGTGCCTTTCCGGTGTTTGACCTCAAAGTCAAATTCTTGCAATAGAAGGACCCGTCAGATTAACCTTGGCTTGGCATCTTTCTTCGCCATGATATAGCAAAGAGCAGCATAATCTGTAAAGACTATCACCTTGGATCCCGAAAGATAAGCCCGAAATTTCTCAAAAGCATAGACAATAGCAAGTAGTTCTTGCTTTGTCACTGTGTAGTTAATTTGCGTACCGTTGAGAGTTTTGCTTTCATAGTAGATGGGATAAAGAACTTTGTTGTGCCTTTGACCCAAAATCGCTCCAATAGCTCCACCACTAGCATCACATATAAGCTCGAATGGGAGAGACCAATCAGGTGTGACAATAATGGGGGCCGTGGTGAGCTTTTCCTTAAGCTCCTCAAATTCTTTGAGGCATTCATCATTGAACTAGAACTTGGCCTCTTTTTCAAGGAGTTTGCACATAGCGTTTGCAATTTTTTAAAAGTCATTGATGAAGCACCGATAGAAGCCGGCATGACCAAGAAAGCTTCGGATGCCTTTCACCGAAGTTGGAGGAGGGAGTTTGGAGATGACCTCAACCTTCGCCCGATCGACCTCAATGCCCTTTTTTGAAATTTTGTGCCCCAACACAATCCCTTCATCGACCATGAAGTGACATTTTTCCCAATTGAGCACAAGATTGGTTTCTTCACACCGTTTAAGCACTTGCCGAAGGTTGTCAAGGCAATGCTCAAAAGAATCACCAACCACCGAGAAATCATCCATGAAGACTTCCAAAAAATCCTCCACCATATCGGAGAATATGGACAACATACATCGTTGAAATGTGGCCGGGGCATTGCACAACCCAAAAGGCATCCGACTAAAAGCAAAGGTGTCGTACGGGCAAGTGAAGGTTGTTTTCTCTTGATCTTCCAAAGCTATGTTGAGTTGGTTGTAGTCGGAATATCCATCAAGGAAGAAATAGAAGGATCTTCCCGCTAGCCGATCAAGCATTTGATCAATAAAAGGCATTGGGAAATGATCCTTACAAGTAGCATTGTTAAGCTTCCGGTAGTCCATGCACACTCTCCATCCGGTGACCGTCCGCGTAGGGATAACTTCATTCTTTTCATTTTGGATCATCGTCATGCCTCCTTTCTTTGGCACATATTGCACTGGACTGACACACGGACTATCCCCAATGGGGTAGACAACCCCGGCGTCCAACCATTTGATTATCTCCTTCTTGACAACCTCTTGCATAGAGGGATTTAATATTCTTTGATGCTCTACGCTTGGTTTGCTCCCTTCTTCCAGTTGGATTTTATCTTCACATATTCCGGCGGGAATTCCTCGGATGTCCGCTATTTTCCATCCAATCGCTTGTCAGTGCTCCTGCAAGACATTTAGCAGTGCATCAACCTGCACATCATTCAACAAAGAAGACACGATTACGGGTAAAGTATCGTTAGAGCCAAGAAATTTACACCTCAAGTGCAATGGGAGTGGTTTGAGCTCAAAGTGTGGTGGCTCCACGATTGAAGGCTTTGTGGGCGGGGTCATTCGATTTTCTAGGTCGAGGGAAAGCTTCTTTGGTGCATATGTATAGGACTCACACCCTTCCAATGCACTGACTATCTTCGCATAACCCTCAATTTTTTCATCATCAAAATTTACCAAAATTGCCGCCAATGCCTCGTCGAGGCCCTCTTCTCCAATTTTCATCGCAACGACATCTTCCACCTTGTCAACCACATAAATTACCGATATCCCCACAGATACGCTTGGAAATTTCAACCCCTTGCTTGCTTGGAATGTAACTTCTTCATCATTCACTCGGAATTTGATTTCATGTCTTTCTGAATCCATTAATGCTCGTCCCGTTGCGAGGAATGGTCTTTATAAAATGATAGGGATCTCCTTATCCACCGCACAATCCAAGATGACAAATTCGGCCGGGAGAAGGAACTTCCCCACCTTCACTAGAACATCATCAACAATGCCCAAGGGTTTCTTTATGGTTCGATCGGCCATTTGCAAACGCATGCTAGTTGGTCTTGGCAATCCCAATCCCGCTTCCTTGTAAATAGCAAGAGGCATCAAATTTATACTAGCACCGTTTTCACAAAGTGCTCTAGAAAAATTTCTCAACCCAATGGTGCATGGGATAGTAAAAACTCCCGGGGTCTCCCTTCTTCTCCACAGTTGATATAGCAATTATTGAACTAACCCGATGAGTCAAATTTACCACCTCATTATTTATTGTTCTATTCTTTCATCAACTCTTTCAAGTATTTGGCGAACCCTGGCATTTCTTGGAAGGCTTCCAAGAATATAATATTCACCGACAATTGCTTCAAGATGTCATAGAATTTTTCAAACTTCCCATCATTCACTCTTCATGCAAAACTTTGAGGAAATGGAGGGTTAGGCCTAGGAATTGGTGGAGGAGCTTTTGGGGTCTCCTTTGCCTTTTCCACGACCTTTCCTTTTCTTTCTCTTTCAATCTCATCCTCTAGGGGGGGTTCTTCAACCTCCACTACTACCGGCAACTCACTCCGTGTTTCCTCTCCTTGATCAATGTTCTCAACATCAATCACTTTCTCACTCTCGTCTTGAATCACCTTACCACTTCTCATTGTGATGGCCATGCAATGAGATGTCGACCCCCTTGGGCCGCTTTTTGGGTTGATCACCGTGTCACTTGGAAGTGTGCCTTTTTGCTTGGGAGTTTTCTCTCTTGATAGATATCTCATTTGCAATTCAATTTTTTGAATCGAAGCGGTGTGTGAACCCACCACCTCGGACATATTCCTCATTGTTGCATCGCTTTTCTCATGATTTTGCAAAATCTGCTCTAGCATCCCTTCCATTTTTGATTCACTTGACGACCCCTCCTTGTATTGTGAAGAGTTGGAATACTGCCCTCACGGTGGTACATAGATTCTATTGGAATAATTGTTGTTGTTGTTCCAAGATCCTTGGCCACCTTGACCATTGCGCCAATTTTGTTGGCCTTGCCCTTGTGGGTTTGGCCTCCAATTGTTTTGTTGGCGGTAACCACCTTGAGAGTTTTGAACATAATTTTCTTCTTCCCACTCTTGATTACCCATTGATCGCATGTCTTCCACCATATGCACTTTCTTTGTTTGATTTTCCTTGAGCATCTTTATCAGTACATCAACATTAGTGGCAAGACATGCAATCACTTGGTCTCTTTCTTGATTCTCTTTGATCATATTTGCAAGAGAAGGAGTGCCACAGGAAATTCCCTCACTCGTATCTTCTGAATGCCATGCTTGATTGTGCTTATCCATCTTGTCCAAAATTTGAGTAATCCTAGCAAATGACTTATCCATGAAAAATCCATCTGCGGCATTCTTTGCAATTGGCTGGGAGAGTGGGTCCAAACCCATGTAAAATTTCTCCATCAAAACGTTCTCCGGGAACCCATGGTTCGGTGATCTCACAAGATACAGCTTGAAACGGTCCCATGCTTCATGTAAGTGCTCCCCCTACATTTGCTTGAAGAAAAATATTTTGTCTCTAAGCTCAGATTTCTTGCTATACTGGAACCACTTTGACAAAAAGGCTCGGACAAGCTCAGGCCATGTAGTGATGGTGTGAGGAGGTAAGTTGATGAGCCACTTCCTTGCCTCTCCCGCTAAGGAGTACTTGAACACCCGCAACCTCAAAGCATCATCTGACACATTGGTATGTTTGTGCATGGCACACACACCCAAGAAGTTCCTTAGGTGCTGTGTTGGATCATCATCAGTTGAGTTGTGAACTAATCCTTCTGCCTTAAGCATCAGTATCATTCCATGGTCCACTTTAAATGTCGATGCACCAACTACCGGTGGAAGGATGGCATTGGAGTCGTGGATGTAATCCTCAATATCGGCGAAAGGATTTTCCTCTTCTCCATAAAGCTCGGCCATTCTGACCTGGGAAACCAATACAAAACAAGCCACTTGTGATGGAATAGAAACAAATATTAAGTGAAGTACACACTAACTACTAATTTCAAAACTGTATTCCACGGCAGCGGCGCCAAAATTTGATACGCTCAAATTACACTTTAAAATAGTGTAAAGCGATCGAAGTCAAATATAATAATCCAACAATGTTGGGGTCGAATCCCACAGGGAATAGGTGTGAAAATAATACTTTAATAGTGTGAGTCTTAACTCAAATCATAATTTCATTCCATCAGTGGACGAGAATATAGGGGTTTGTTGTGTAATAATCTAGTAAATGTAGTGGCAGTGAGAATTAATTAAAGTTGTAATTAATATGATTAAGTAGACCAAGGTTGTGTCCTCTTTTAGGAAGTGTAATGCAAATGGGTATTAATATGATACATTTCTAATGGGAAGTTCTTGATATGCAATGATTTCTAAATGTCTACCCAATATTTTCCAATAATAGGGTAGAATCTCCTCTTTATAATTATTCCAAATATAAAAGAGTTGCAATAAAACCAAATCAATTATTGCCAAATAAAATAACTTATTCCTAAGTGATTCTATTAAATAAGGGTTAAAGCCTTGAGTCTTTGGTATTTACTCTTACCAAGTCTAACCCACTTTTCCAAGCTAAGAAAGAATTTATGGCATAAGTTAATGTTTGCAACCACTAACAATAAATATGAAATGAAGAATAAATAAATATCAACAACCCATTATGCATATACTCAATGGCAAATACCCAAATACATAACACCCATTTAGGGTCCACAACATTAATATTTAAGGCTAGTTACACATAAAAATGACAAAAAGCTAAGAATAATAAGTGTCATGAATGGTAACAAAACTAAGGATTTCTTGCCCTAATGCTTCCAAAAAGGAGGAGAATATTTAATAGGGTAATGTCCCTCTAAAACAAGACAAGCATCACCCACAAAACCCTAATAAATCTATTTATTGTGGGCTAAAAATTGGGGCAAAAACGGAAAAAAATACCCCTTCAGGTCAACTATGTGTTCGCGTCTCTAAACCCTAGTTTCCAGGTAGTCACGACATTGTTGATATGCAGTTCGCATTGTTGATTTTCGGTTCGCATTGTTGATCTGTTGTTTGCGTTGTTAATATGCGACCGCAGATTTGCATTGCATTCTTGAGGCAGCATCAGGTACCAGGGATTCTGCGGTTAACTCTGCTAATCTCACGAAACAACCCATTGGGTCGTTACATCCTCTCTCTCTTAAACAAACGTTAATCCTCGTACGGGTCTAGAAACATACCTGGAGTCTCAATAAGCTAGGATATCTGCTTCGCATCTCCCGCTCGATCTCCCAGGTGGAATCCTCCACCGGCTGTCCTCTCCACTTAACTGTCACTAAAGCTATATCCTTAGACCTTAACTTTCTGATATGACGAACCAAAATAGCCACTGGCTCTACCTTATATGACATATCACCCTCGAGTTGAACCGTGATGAAGTCCAAAATATGAGACGGGCCACCAACATACTTCCGTAGCATCGAAACATGGAACACCGGATGAATACTCGATAAGCTAGGAGGCATGGGAAGCCTATAAGCCACCTCCCCAATCCTCTGAAGCACCTCAAAAGGCTCAATGAACCGGGGACTCAGCTTTCCCATGTTCCCAAACCTCATAATACCCTTCATGGGTGACACCTTCAGCATCACCTTCTCCCCAACCATAAAAGACACATATGTGCCCAATAACCTAGCCTCGCCTGGCTCAAACCAACCAACCGGAGATCTGCACCTCCTACCATATAAAGCCTCATACGGAGCCATCTGGATACTCGACTGATAACTATTATTATATGCAAACTTCACGAGTGGCATAAACTGGTCCCATGAACCCCCAAAATCAATGACACAGACACGCAACATATCCTCCAATTTCTGAATAGTACGCTGCGATTGCCCGTCGGTCTGAGGATGAAACATTGTGCTCAACCTGAGTACCTAACTCCCTCTGCATGGCCCTCCAAAACAGAGATGTGAACTAAGTACCTCTGTCAGAAATGATAGAAACTGGAACCCCATGCAATCGGACAATCTTCCTGATATAAATCTCAACTAATCGCTCCGAAGAATAAGTAGTACCAACAGGAATGAAGTGCGCAGACTTGGTTAGCCGATCCACAATAACACATATAGCATCAAACCTCCTCGAAGTCCGTGGGAGTCAAACTACAAGGTCCATAGTGATTCGTTCCCACTTCCACTCCGGAATATCTAATCTCTGAAGAAACCCACCCGGTCTCTGGTGCTCATACTTGACATGCTGCTGGTTGAGACACCGAGCCACAAACTCAACAATATCCCTCTTCATCCGTCTCCACCAATAATGTTGTCTCAGTTCCTGATACATCCTTGCGGCACCCACATGGATGGAATACCGCGAACTATGGGCCTCAGCTAGAATGAAATCTCGAAGTCCATCCACATTGGGCACACAAATCCGGCCATGCATCCTCATGACCCCATCATCACCAATAACCACATCCTTGGCATCACCACGACAGACCCTGTCTTAAAGAACGAGCAAGTGTGGATCATCATACTGGCATGCTCTAATCTGATCATAAAGAGAAGACATGGAGGCTACACAAGCCAATACCCGCAGGGGCTCTAATAGATCCAATCTCACCAATTGACCCGCTAAATCCTAATCATCAAGTGCTATAGGTCGCTCTGCTACTGAAAGGTACGCTACGCTCCCCTCTTCACTCTCCGACTTAGGGCATCGGCCACTACATCGGCCTTCCCTGGATGATATAAAATAGTGAGGTCATAATACTTGAGAAGCTCCAACCATCTCCTCTGACGCAAATTCAGATCCTTCTGCTTAAGCAGATACTGCAAACTACGGTGATCAGTGAAAATCTCACAATGCACTCCATATAAATAATGACGCCAAATCTTCAAGGGGTGGACAATAGCTGCTAGCTCAAGATCGTGCACTGGCTAATTCTTCTTGTGCACCTTCAGCTGTCTGGACACGTAGGCAATCACCCTACCATCCTGCATCAAAACCGCTCCAAGGCCAACTCTCGAGGCATCACAGTGAACTGTATAGGAACCTGAACCCGTAGGCAAAACCAACACCGGAGCTGTAGTCAAAGCTAACTTGAGCTTCTAAAAGCTCTCCTCACACTCCTCAGCCCACCTGAACTGAGCATCCTTCTAGGTTAGTCTGGTCATAGGTGCTGCAATACATGAAAATCCCTCTACGAAATGGTGGTAGTACCCTGCCAAACCAAGGATACTACAAATCTTGGTAGTTGTTACCGGTCTACGCCAGCGTTGCACCGCCTCTACCTTCTTTGAATCAACCTGAATACCCTCATTAGAGACCACGTGCCCCAAGAACGCTACTGAATCACGCCAGAAATCACACTTCAAAAATTTTGCAAAGAATATCTTCTCCATCAATGTCTGACACACAACTCTCAAATGCTGCTCATGATCCTCCCAATATTGGGAATACACCAAGATATCAATAACAATGATGGCGAAAGAGTCCAGATAAGGCCGGAATACATTATGCATCAAGTGCATAAAGGCTGCTAGGGCATTGGTCAGCCCGAATGACATAACATGAAACTCATAGTGACAATATCTACTCCTGAAAGAAGTCTTCGGAATGTCTGGCCCCCAAATCTTCAACTCATGATATCCAGAACGCAAGTCAATATTGGAAAATACCCTGGCACCCTGCAAATGATCAAACAAGTCATCTATATGAGGCAGGGGATATCGGTTCTTCAGCGTAACCCTGTTTAGCTGCCGATAATCAATACACATACGCATAGAACCATCCTTCTTCTTTACAAACAACATCGGTGCACCCCAAGGTGACACACTAGGCCGAATGAACCCCTTATCTAGGAGTTCCTGCAGCAGCTCCTTTAATTCCCTTAGCTCCGCTGGTGCCATACGATACGGTGGAATAGAAATAGGTTGAGTGCCTAACACCAGGTCAATACCAAAATCAATGTCCCTGTTAGGTGGCATGCCTGGCAGGTCTATAGGAAACACGTCCGGAAAGTCACGGACCACAGGAACTGAATCAATAGCGCGAGTCTCACCACTGACATCCCTCACAAAAGTAAGATACAATAACCACCCCTTCTCAACTATACGCTGAGCCTTCAGGTAGGAAATCACCATGCTAGGAACATACTCAGAAGAACGTGTCCACTCAACCCTCGGACATCCTGGCATAACTAAGGTCACGGTCTTAGTGTGACAATCAAGAATATCATGACACGGAGATAACCAATCCATGCCTAATATCACATCAAAATCGACCATGCTTCGTAACAGTAGGTCCACTCGGGTCTCCAGACCCCCAACAGATACCACACACAACCGATACACATGGTCCACAATAATAGTATCGCCCACCGGAGTTGACACATGAACAGACGTAACTAAAGACTCACGGGGCATATCCCGAAAATGGGCAAAATATGAGGAAACATAGGAATATGTAGAACTAGAGTCAAATAAATACAAAGCATCTGAGGCAATACCTGCGATCACTACATCAGAGGCTATAACATATGGTCGGGCTGGAAATGCATATATACGGGCCTGACCTCCACCTGCTCGACCTCCCCCTCTAGGGCGGCCTCTAGCTGACTGACTACCACCCCTGGCTGCTTGGGTGGGTGGTGAAATAATTAGAGCTGAAGTCAAAGGCTAAATCCTCAGCTGAGATGGGCCTCTAAGAAGATGAGGACACTACCTCCTCATATTCCCAAACTCTCCACACTCATAACAACTCCCTGTAGCTAGAGACGGGGACTGAAAGGAACCCCTGGCACCAGAATGGCCACTAGGAGAACCGTGCATAAAGGAACCCTAAAATGATGGTTCTCGAGCAGCACTCTGAGCTGGAAGAGCACCGAATGAAGAACGGCCTGGCTGAGAACTGGGGGAATCATGCCTCGAAGATGCACCACTATGGGCTGGGTGGCCTAAGCGAGGAGGCCTGAACGAACGGCCTCAACCATGCTGAATCTTCCCCCTAGAAGGAGCACCACTAGAACCACCCGATCCACGAGGCCTCTTAGCCTCCCTCTCTACCCGCTCCTGGCGGCGAACCAACTCAATATCTCGAGCAATATCAACAACTTGCTCGAAGGTAGTACCTGACACTCTCTCCCGAGTCATAAAAATGTGGAGCTAGTAAATGAGGCCATCCACAAACCTCCTAATCCTCTCCCTATCAGTTCGGACCAACTCGGTGGCAGGACAAGCCAACTCTAAAAATAGCATCTCATACTGCGTCACTAATAGCTCCCCCTAACGCAGCTGCTCAAAATGCCTGCGTCGTTCCTCCCTGTGAGACTGGGGTAGATACTTCTCCAAGAAGATAGTAGAGAATTGCTGCCAGGTGAGGGGTGCTGACCCAACAAGCCTATGCCTCTCAAAACACTCCCACCAAGTGAAAATAGCACCATAAAATTAAAAAGTAGCAAACGAGACCCCACTGGTCTCCAGAATCCCAGCAGTACGAAGCATCCTCTAACACTTATCCAGATAACCCTGGGCATCCTCACCATCAGCACTACTGAAAGTCAGAGGCTAAAGTATACTAAACCTCTCCAGCCTACGCTGCTCATCATCTGGCATAGCTGGGACCACGAAGTCCTGAACTGGAGCAATCGGCTGGGTAGGAACCGCCCCCGGCGTCTGATGGCCCTGAGTAACCTGCTCCGGTGTCCAGTCAACTGGAGTCTTACTGCCTCCCCGGCCTAAGAATTAGCGGTAGTAGAGGATGCAACACTGCTTGAGCAAGGGTGGTACATACTGTCAAGATCTGGGCCAAGGTCTCCTGAAGACCTGGAATAACAATAGGCACTGCCGGTACCTGAGCCTGTCGCTGAAGCATCCGCGGTGGGGATCTGCTCCTGAATAGTAGGGGGATCAACTGGTACTTCCCTGGCTGCCGCACGGGCTGGCCTCTACCTCTACCATGGCCTTGACCGTAGCCTCGACCTCGCACCGGTCTAGCCGGTGGCTGATCACCCTGATCGGTAGCGCGAGTCCTCACCATCTGTGAAATAATGAAACAACAAAAGTTTAGATATCCAGAATCAACAAAATGGCACGATAGAATTCAAGAAAAATGGCATTGTTCCTAAGGGTTCTGCAATTTTCGAAGATAAGTACAAACGTCTCCGTACCGATCCGCAAGACTCTACTAAACCTGCTCATGACCGTTGAGTCCTATGTAACCTAGGATCTGATACCAACTTGTCACGACCCCAAATCCTAAGCCGGCTGTGATGGCGCCTATCATGGAACTAGACTAGCCAACCATTACAGACTATCATAATATTTCATAATTTCCCAAACATTAGAAGATTTTAAACAGCAAAATGAGATGAACAATTTAAACACTACCCCAAAACCTGGAGTCAATTGTCATGAGCATCTAGGACTCTAAATACAATGTACAACACAATGACTTGCTATTAAAAAAATCCTAAAATACAAAAGACAAAAACTATGCACTGAGCAAAGGAAAGGAGGTGAGCTGGGGAAGCTGAGCAGCTACCTTGATCCTCGAACAAATTCCAGGCATGTCCAAAAATCAACTAGTGAGATGGTCCGGTACCTGGATCTGCACACAGAGGTGCAGGGAGTAACGTGAGAACGCCAACTCAATAAGTAATCCAAGTAACTAAAAACTTGAGTGTAGTGACGAGCATTTATAAATCATGTAAATCCATATAATGAGTAAGATTGGAAATGAATAAATCAAGTCAAGAATCTACATTCCGAATATTTCATAAAACTCCAGTTTCCATTTAAAAATCTCGCATAAAAACATTTGTCCAACATTATCATCGGAGGCTTAGTGTAAAGAAGAGTGAAAATGGTAGTTTCATAAGATATAACAGTGTCACTCACAATAAATCCTCTCGGGCAAGCCTCTCAGTTACTCGTGACTCCCCTATCAGTATCACATGCTTACACTAAACACTCGTACTCAGGAAGTGCCATGATTACACACAACTGTTGCGGTAGGGTTCCCGATCCAACACATATATAAATATATCTATTCTGCTGCAGTGTGCAACCCGATCCTTAATACATACGTTGCGGTGTGAAACCCGATCCATATATTAGTCAACTGCGCCCATTGGGGGTGTACAGACCCTGGAGGGGCTCCTACAGCCCAAACGCTATATTTGCTGCGGCGTGCAGCCCGATCCGATATGTATATTTCTACGTCGTGCAGCCCGATCCATGTATAACATATATTGATGCGGCGTGTAGCCCATTCCATACATAATATATAATCTATATTGTTGTGGCGTGCTGCGCGATCCATATGTAATACATAACATATATATTGTTGCGGCGTGCAGCCCATCCCGTAACTATCCTCACATACTCGACGCTCGGACTCACTCAGTCATCCTCACAAGCCACTCGAAAATTCATCTCAACTAATGGGACTCAGCCCAAAATACTTCTTAGAGTTTCAAAAAGTGTGATAACAATGAAAATAACAACAACTTGAAAACATGACTGAGCTCACAAATGTTCTATCAGTATAGTGTGAGAATAGTGTAAAAATACCCCTGAGGGTCTAAACAAGTCGGCACAAGGCCCCAAACATGGCTCACAGCCCATAAACAAGTATAAACTTCTGAAATACAGGATGTCGTAAGGTTTCAAATCGAATATGCGGCTTAATAGTCGCTACGGGATGGACCAAGTCACAATCCCTATCGATGCACGTCCACACGCTCGTCACCCAGCATTCGTGTCACCTAATTTACCAAAACAATATGAAATTTCGGGGCTTGATACCCTCAGGTTTAGAGTTACAATCGTTACTTACCTCAAAAAAGCCAAAAATCTACTATGCGATGCTCTTGCCCCTTGAATCGGCTCCCAAATGCTCCGAATCTAACCAAAACCATATCAACATCATAAATATACGCTAAAGGAACAAAAACCAATCGAAAACTATCAATTTAAAGCACAATTCCCGAAATTGGCCAAACCCGAGCCCCAGGCCCGTGTCTCGGAATTCGATGAAAATTGCGTCACACGAATCCTTATCCCTTCTCGAGTCTACACATATAAAATGCATCACAATCCGACCACAAACAACTCCTAAATTAATTAATTACAGGTCTCAATTTCCCAAGCCCTAAACCCCCAATTTATGCCATTTCATCCTCAAATTCCAAGCCTAATCCGTCACAAAATAACATAGAAACGAGTTTATAATCCGGGAAACTTACCTCCACTGAAGACTCTCGAATTCCTCCTTAATTTTCTCCCAAACTAGCTCAACCCGCATGAAAAAATGAAAGAAATGCCAAAATTTTGCGGAGGCACCTATTTATACTTTCTGCCCAGATTCCTCACATGCGGACCATTCTTCGCACCTACGGACCCGCAGCTGCAGTTCCAGGTGTGCACCTACGAAAATCCACTAAAAGTCCAATTTTTGCACCAGCGGCTTCCCCCAGTGTGACCTCTTTTTGTACCTACGCAATGACCTTCGCACCTGCGGCTCCCCATCCGCAGGTGCGGCCATACCAGAAAAATAACACCAGCAGCAATTTTGCTGCAAATTCCTAAGCCCAAACCTCCGTTAACCATCCGAAATGAATCCCGAGCCCCTCAGGCCCCCAACCAAACATACTAACACATCTCATAACCTCATTCGAACTTATTTAAGCCTTCGAAACACCAAAAACAATGCAAAAACACCAAAAACACATCAAATTCAAGCCTATGAACTTTGAAACTTCTAAATTTCTCCAATGATGCCGAAACCAACCAAAACACACCCGATTGACCTGAAAATTTGCACACATATCCAAAATGACATTATAAACCTGTTCCAATGTTCCGAAATACATTACGACCCCTATAGCCTATTTTCCACTGCCGATCAAAAATCGCCAAAAACTAATTTTCGCCAATTCAAGCCTAATTCCTCATCAGACATCATAACCTCATTCTGAACATAATCCTAAGTCCCAAATCACATAACAAATCTATCCGAGCCATAAAATTCACATTCCGAGGTCGTTTACCTATAAGTAAACTCCCATTTGACTTTTTCAATTATTAAGCTAATTTAAGAGACTAAGTGTCTCCGTTCTCACCACGACCACTCCGAATCTGAACCAACCGACCCAACCCAACATATCAATTATTGGTAAAATAGAACTTGCTACAAAACAACATAACGGTCATACTACCTCAGGACACCCCGCGGGACATAGCCCCGCCTGCTTACCCTAAAACTGATATCTCTCTACACACTTCCAAAGGTCATAACTATTACACAATCGCTTTACCCTCCTACATTAGAACAAACCAATGCCTACCCTTGAGACATCACAATAAGCTGTATAACAACCTGCAGCTGATGGCAGAACTAACAATAGAGATGCGGCCAAAGAAATCTTGAGCTTCTGGAAGCTCTACCCACACTCAACTGACCACATGGATACCCTCACTGGACACCACGTGTCCCAAGAATTCTACTGAACTGAGCCCAAAAAAAATTCACACTTGGAGAACTTTGCATAAAGCTTCTCCTCCATCAATCTCTCTGATACCGTCCTCAAATACTGAGTATGCTACCCCTGGCTACGCGTATATGCCAGGGTGCCATCAATGAATACAATAACAAAGGAGTTCTAATAAAGATGGAATACACTGTTAATCAAATACATGGCGCTAATGGAGCATTGGCCAGCCCAATAGACATCACCAAGAACTAATAACACAACAGAAGAATCCGCTTCACTCAACAACTGAACAACATAAGGGGTCTTCACATACACTCACGACTCGAGGTCATGTGCCAACTCCAGACAGAAGTCAAACACTCAATAGTTCTTGCTACATATCTAGCCCATCCCGTTTTTTCACAACCAAACAACATGAACACATCTCACCCTCAAATCACACCCACCATATAGACATCCAGTCACAAAGTCCCGTCAATAAGGACACCAATGGACATATAAGTCCCAACAATCGAAATCTTAGCAGTCAAGCCACAGAATGAATCCGCCGTCAAGTCCTCCAAACTGGCCCATTATCAACATGCTAAATTCACATCTCATCTATGGAAGTAACAAGCTGTCGATGCACAATTAATACCAAGCACTCACGTGCACGTATGAATACATGGAAGGAATTCAAGAGTTACGCTTTTGGCTGAATAAAGTAGATTTTCACAACAAGAATTAAGGAATGTGAGATTTTCCTAAGGATTATGCAGCCTCTCGAAGATAAGTACTGACGTCTCCGTACCGATCTGCAAGACTCTACTAAACCTGCTCATGACCGGTGAGTCCTATGTAACCTAGCGCTTTGATACCAACTTGTCACGACCCTAAATCTAAACCCGTCGTGATGGCCCGTATCGTGGAACTAGGCCAGCCAAATCCACACTCAAATTGACTAAATTGATAACCCATAAAGATTTCTTTTAAACATTTTTAAAACAGATAAAGCTACACCGAATATTACATACAATCCCGAGATCCCGGATTCACTGGACATGAGCATCTATAGAAAATATACAACTCTAGAAAATAAACTCTATAATAGTAAGCGGGAGGGAGATAGAGCAGGGCTGCGGACGCGGGTAGCTACCTCGCAAAATCTTCGAGAAGTCTCTGGTACAGATATACAGCTCACTCTGCCCTAGCACCTGGATCTGCACACAAGGTGCATGGAGTAATGTGAGTACGCCAACTCAGTAGTAATGAAAGCAAATCAGGTCTGAGTAGTAAGAAGCACATAAAGTCAAATCATCATTTCACAATAAGCACAGTCTTTCTTTCCAACAGTGTATGCGTTAAATCATCACGCTTAAAAGCCGTTTTCAGTATAAATCATTTGGAAATATACTTTCCATCAATTTCAACATAACTTTCAAGAAGTTTAGTATAAATATGTTAAAAATCATAAAATCCCCTCGGACAAAACATATTTCATAAGTTCAGACTGAAAGTGGTAAAATCAAAAGTATCCCATCGGGCAAAACATGTATCAGGAACTGCCCCTCACAGTTACTCATAATCAGCCCCTCGGGCAACCTCATTGTCACTTATACCTCTGAATCACTCGTCACTCAGCACTCGGCACTCGTACTCAGTAGGTACCTCTGCTCACTGTGGGGTGTGTACAGACTCCAAAGGGGCACCTTCAGCGCAAGCGCTAATATCAAGCCACCTCGTGGCATATCACATCCTCACAATCAGACCCTCGGCCTCACTCAGTCAGCATCTCTCAAAAAGCCACTCAGGCTATCAGTAAAATGCGGTACTCGACCCAAGACATCATTTTATATCTCAAAATAGTGTAAATAAGGCTTAGTTTCGAAATCAGTTAAACATAATATGACTGAGTGTAAATTATAAGTCCACACAGTGATGAAATAGGAGTAAAAGCCCCCAAGGGGTCTAAACAAGTCGGCACAACGCCTCAAACATGGCTTATAGCCCAAATAAGACAATAGTCTTAAAACATGATTTAACATATGATTTAAAAGTAAACACGCAACTCAATAGTTGCCACGAGAAGGAACAAATCCAAATCTACAATCACTGCACGCCACACACTCATCATCCGGCATGTGCGCCACTCCTAAAATAATGAGAAAATACGAAGTCCAGGGTTTCATACCCTCAGGACAAGATTTATAGTCATTACTTACCTCAAACCGGCCCAAATACTAATCCGCGATGCTCTTTCCTCTCGAGTCGGCTCCCACTGCTCCGAATCTATTAAAAACCAGATTAATATCATCAATATACGCTAAAGGAACAAGGCCCACTAGAAAACTATCAAAAATTAAGCACAATTCACAAAATTGGACAAACCCGACCCTCGGACCCACATCTCGGAATTCTATAAAAATCACATCACAAGAAGCCTTATCCTTTCCCGAGTCTATACATATAAAATGCATCAAAATCCGACCACAATTGACCCCTAAATTTCTTAATTATATGTCACAATTTCCAAAGCCCTAAACCCCAATTTATGCCATTAAATTCCTCTAATTCCAAGTCTAATCCGTCAAATATCAACATGGAATCGAGTTTTTAGTCCAAGAAACTTACCTCCACAGAAGACCCTCAAATCCCCTCTTGAATTTTTTCCCAAAATGCCTCAGCCCGCATGCAGAAGTGATGAAAGTGCCAAAAATTTGCTAAGAGCCTTTCATATATGATCTTCCCAGCGATTCCCGCACTTGCAGCCCCATTAACGCACTTGCGATCCTAGTTGTGCTCCTATGCATCCGCCTTAAGTCCCGACTTCCGCACCTGCGCTCCTAGGCCAGCTCCCCCTCTTCCACACATGCACAAGGTCTTCGCACGTGAGGATCTCGCACCTACGGTCCTCCTTCTGCAGGTGCGACCACACCAACAGTGGTGCACCATCAGCAGTTTTGCTGTAATTTTCCAAGTCCAAACCTCTGTTAACCATCCGAACTCAATCCCGAGCCCCTCAGAACCCCAACCAAATATACCAACATGTCATAAATCATCACCCAAAATTATTCGAACCCTCGGGACACTCAAAATAACATTGAAAAACAAATTTCACTCAATATTCAAGCCTTAGAATCCTAAATCTTCTGAAAATCCCCAATGATGCTGAAACCAACCAAAACACATCTGAATGACCTAAAAATTTTCACACACGTCCAAAAAGACATTACGAACCTGCTCCAACTTTCAGAATTCCATTCCGACCCCGATAGCCTATTTTCCTCTGCCGACCGAAAATCGCCAAAAGCTAAATTTCGCCATTTCAAGCCTAATTCTACACCAGACATCAAAACCACATTCCGAACACACTCCTAAGTCCCAAATCACCTAACGAAGCCGTCTGAACCATAAAATCTACATTCTGAGGTAATTTACTAATAATCTAACTTCTAGTTGACTTTTCCAACTATTGAACCAAGTCAAGAGACTAAGTGTCTCATTTCTCTCTAAAAATCGCTCCGGACCCGAGCCAACCAATCTTACACAACACAATGAAGCTGAACCCTATATAATGAAGCAAAAATGGGAAACGGGGCTATTATTCACGGAACGACCGGTCGTGTCGTTACATCAACAAAGTCACAAACAAAAATAATTACCCATTGCCTCAGATAGATGGTTTATTTGATCAATTACAAGGTGCCAAGTACTTCTCCAAATATGATTTACGATCCGGTTATCACCATTTGAAGATCATGCAGCTGCAAAGATAACTTTAAGAACTAGGCTTGGGCACTTTGAATTTCTGGTAATGGCTTTTGGGCTAACAAATGCCCCAGCGGCTTTCATGGATCTTATGAATCGAGTCTTCAATACATTTCTTGACTCCTTTGTGATAGTGTTCATTGATGAAATTCTTGTATACTCACGAAGTCAAGAGGACCATGTCGATCATCTCAGGGTTGTTCTGCAGACTCTTCATCAGCACCAATTGTATGCGGTGTTTTTGAAATATAAATTTTGGCTTGAATACATAACGTTCATGGGTCATGTCGTCTCCAAAGAATAATTATGGTTGATCCTCAAAATATTGCAGCAGTGAAGAATTGGCCAAGACCCATAACTCTAATAAAGTTTTGCAGTTTCTTGGGTTTGGCCGGGTCATAGCGGAAGTTTGTGGAGGGTTTTCTACTCTTGCCTCTCCGTTGAATAAATTGATGCAGAAAGAGGTTATGTTCCAATGGTACAATGCTTGTGAGAGGATATTCCAAGAGTTGAAATCAAGATTGACTATGGTGCCGGTGTTAACCCTACAAGAGGGCACAAAGGGGTTCGTGGTATATTGCGATGCTTCAAGGATCGGGCTTGGGTGTGTGTCAATGCAACATGGCAAGGTTTTAGCTTATGCTTCTAGACAACTTAAGAATCATGAAAAGAACTATCAACCACATGACTTAGAACTTGCGGTGATGGTATTCGCAATGAAGATTTGGCGTCATTATTTGTATAGGTTCCATGTGGGTCTATTCACGGACCACAAGAGCCTTCAAGATATTTTCAAATAGAAGAAATTGAATTTAATGCAAAGAAGATGGCTTGAGTTGTTCAAGAATTATGGCATTGATATTGTATATCATATGGGGAAGGCTAATATTGTGGCAGATGCGCTTATCCGAAAATCTATGGGTAGTTTGGCTCACTTGGAGGCATGTCAAAGGCCGTTGGCCAGAGAGGTTCACCAGTTGGCTAGTTTGGGAGTTCATCTTGCGGACTTTAATGAAGGAGGAGTAATTGTACGGAGTAGGGCGGAATCATCGCTTGTGGCGGAGCTCAAGAAGAAGGAGGGGATTCATAAACATAAGCCCACAACTTCTTATCTTGGCATGGATGATGGTACACTACGGTACCAAGGGAGACTATGTGTTCCAAACGTAGATGGTCTTCGGGAAAGAATCATGGCTAAAGCTCACACTTCTAGATATTCTGTGCACCCAGGTTCTATGAAAATGTATCATGATCTCAAGGAAATCTATTGGTGGAATGACATGAAGAGGGATGTGGCAAACTTTATGAAAAAATATCCAAACTGTCAACAAGTGAAGGCCGAACATCAAAGGCCTGGTGGTTTGGCATAGAATATAGAAATTCCAATGTGGAAGTGGGAAATGTTTAATATGGACTTTCTGGTAGGACTGTGCACTCCGCGCAAGTTTCACTCAATTTGAGTGATTGTGGACCAACACATGAAATCAGTAGACATCTTGCAAGTTAAATCTACCAACACAATGGAACAATATGCTCAGTTATGTATCAAGGAAATAGTCAGGCTTCATGGCACTCCAGTTTCCATCATTTCCGATCGAGGGGCTCAGTTCACGACCAATTTTTGGAAGAAATTTCAGCAAGGTTTGGGTACTCAGGTAAATCTTAGCACAGCCTTCCATCCATAGACTAACGGGCAAGCAGAGCGGACTATTCAGACGCTTGAGGACATGTTATGTGCTAGTGTTCTTGACTTCAAAGGTAGCTTGGATGATCATTTCCCACTCATAGAATTTGCTTATAACAACATCTTCCATGCTAGTATTCAAATTGAACCATTTGAGGCATTGTATGGTAGGAGATGTAGATCTCCCATTGGGTGGTTCGAGATTCGGGAAGCTAAAGTAGATAGGGCCAGACCTCGTACATCATGCCATGGAGAAGGTTAAGATCATAACGGAGCGGTTAAAAACTGCTCAGAGTCATCAAAAATCCTATTCGGATATTCGTCGCAGAAACTTGGAGTTCAAAGAAGATTATTGGGTATTCTTGAAGTTTTCCCCCATGAAGGGTATAATGCCATTTGGAAAGAGAAGGAAATTGAGTTCGAGGTATGTCGGGCCGTACTGAATAATTCAAAGGATTGGTCATGTGGCGTACAAGCTTGAGCTACCACCTGAGATGTCATTAGTGCACCCGGTATTTCATGTATATATGTTGAGGAAAGTAGTTGCAGATCCACTGCTTATCGTGCCAGTTGAGACCGTTGAAGCTAATGAAGATGTGTCATATGAAGAAATTCCAGTTGTTTTTCTTGATAGGCAAGTCCAAAAGTTGAGAACTAAAGAAATTGCCTCCGTGAAAATGTTATGGCAAAACCAGCAGGTTGAAGAGGCTACTTGGGAAGCCGAGGAAGAAATGAAAAAGAAGTACTCCCATTTGTTTGAATAGCCATCTAATAGTTTCTATGAAGTTACTTCCTATAAATTTTTGTATCACTTGTTGAATTAATGTGAAGGTGTTTCTTTTGATTATATGTCGTTTATGAGGCCACTGTTAGTATTATTATGAGTTTCGTTATGTCGTTGGGTTGTGCATATTTTTGTGAGATGTGTTTCGGGGGATCTCTTACAGGTGGATAGGCCTAGCTAAAAAGGATACTCTGTTAAAACTTTTGGGAATCTAGGGAGTTACTTAAAATTGCGATAGCTAGTGTGGTATGAAAACCAAGCTGCATAAGTTGCTAATAGTGGACCTTGGCCCTCATTCGAGGACGATTGATCTTAAATGGGGGATGATGTAAGGCCCCGTAAAATCTTTCCTAAAAATCGGGATTCTATGATGCAAAACTAGGAATAGATCAGTGCATAGAGAAGTTAAAGTAAAATGTTGGAAGAAATAGGACATTTTTGCAGCCCATTATGCGGCCCCAAAATCATTCTACGTACTGCAGAATGGCCGCAGAGTGAGGTAGTCATTTGGGCCATTTTTGGTGTCATTTTTGCTGCCCATTATGCGACCGTAGAACCATTTTGCGGGCCGCATTTTTATTGCATCTCCCACTTTGAGATTTGTCATGCAGGAGTTCTGCGGCGCATTATGCGATCGCAGAACAGGTCTGCGGAATGCAGACTGGTCGTAGACTTAAACAGAAAACTACCATGGCTGAGGGCCATTATGCGGCCAATTTTGTGGGCCATTATGCGGCCCATTATGCCATGGTTGACATGTTCCGAAGCTTTATTTTTGGGGTTTTAAAACCCGACCCAATTTCATTAAAACACTCACGCTAGACCACTTGGAAGCTATGTTTCTAACATTTTTAGAGTGAGAAAGAGAGTCTTAGAGGGAGAAAGTGTTCTTCATCAAAATAACTCCCCAACTCTTGTTTAAACCTCGGAGATTGTCAAGAGAGGCACCTAAGTCTTCTTCCTAAGAGGTAAGATTCTATCACCCAAATTCTTAATATCAAAATGCAACTAGAATGGGCCACTAGAGAGGTAATTCATGGGGATGGGAGTGATTATCTTGCATGCATGTGTTACAAAATAATGTAGGTAGATAATGAGCTAAAAATGGGTTAGAGTGGCTGTCGGATGATGTAATCTTTCACAAAAAGGGTCTTAAGAATATAATGGACACCTTGTGTTTGATAATGTGCTCAAATGAGCTAGAATCTTGAACATCCTTCTAGTTTTTTATTCAACTTGTTGTACTCCTAAAACAGATTGAAGGTGCTAAGGGTTCCGTAATTATTGTAGAAATTAAGGAAAGCTAAAGTGAGGTATGTACGGCTAAAATCCCCTCTCCTTAGAATCGAATCCCAAGGTGTTCATGCAATTGGTGAAATTTCCAAATTCATCGTTATAGGAATTACTATTCCGAATGTGCTTGTTTTGAGAAATATATGTACAATATGTGTACCAATTCTTTCATTATGATTATCTTATCAATTGAGGATGTACTAAAAATATGGAATATGTTCTACAAAGGCCTAGACTTCAAGTCAAGTTCAAATAAAGGTTGTTATGCCAATTTGTATAAAAAGCCTCTATGTGCTTAGGATTTCCCAAGCTTTTCCCTTATGTGTACAAATGCCTTACGTGATATGCCTTATTGTTACTGCTGATAATGTTATTTGAATGTGTAAAAAGGGTAACTTGAATTGTGAAATGCGGCTAAGAGCCAAGTATGAAATGAGATGATTGATAGAAAATGGTAATGTCTTGGGCAAGACAGCCTAGCCGATCGGGCCGTGATCCGACGCCATTACGCACACATGGTGGTGACTGTGCTGAAAAATTGAAATTGGAAATTGAAATCGAAATTGAAATTTTGATAAAGGTTGATGTATCAAATGAGTAGACCTAGCTGATCGGGTCGTAATCGAACTCCGCGTAACAATGCGGTTGTATTGTGGATAATAAAGTATCAATATTGAAGATGTTCCAAATCTAAGGCCATGAAAATTTACTTGAAAACTTATGTGATTCTTAAAGAAATCTGAGAAGGAATGAAAAGAATTATTTAATCAATGATCCAAAGTTGGTTACCTTATGAACGCGCTTAAAATTTTGGAGTGTTATCCATGCAGCATATATGTTGACTATCATACAGCCGTAGGAGACTCCGGTGTAAGTTAAAAGAAGGAATTGAGTCCAGGTCATAGACAAAGGATTGAATTGTTAGAATATTGTATCATTGATATTCGATAGCGTCCATGAAAGGTTAAAGTAATAACTAATACCATGAGTCGCAGATCGGAAGATAGCTTAAGCCTACATAAAGGCTGATCAGACGGAAGATGAAACTAAAGAGTTACATCAGCAAAGTAAATCAGGAATCTGATTATTGGACCCAGAAAATTACAGAGATCGTGAATGAGAACATTGCAGAATAATTCTTAATATCATAGGTACAAGAGATATGTACAACAACCATATTCTGTAACCGCTCTACAATAAAGCCAGTTAGAAGAGTACTAGCCCCATAAGAAGTCAGTATGAAGTTCCCAATAGATGTATGCACCAGAGGTACAAGTATTATAATAGAGCTTCAAATTGTGGATGTGAATGATACCTATGTGGAAGGGAGGTCATGAAAGATATATAAGATGTGATGAAAGATTTTAAGGTAAGTAAGGTAAAGGTGAACAATGTACGAGATACTCAAGTGAATAAGGTTGTGAATAAATCTGTACTTCAGATAGAGGGCTAGAAGCGCTGGGTTTCAGTATCCAGGAATGATTGCGGTATCATGTTATTTCAAACAAGTGATAAGTAAATTCTTGAAGGTGAGAGGGTGAGCGAATCGAAGAAAATGAGTTTCATCAAAGTTTCATGTTTTGGGATAAAATACAGTCTAAGTTATAATGCCTGGTATTTATGGACTTGTACCATACAAGGTACCAAATAACTATGATAGTAAGGTGGATAAAATATGTTAAAAGTGAGTAGTATTTTATCTAATTTGAGATAATTCTTAATTATGTGGATAGTAGATTAATTATTGATTTGATTGGGAAGTTAACAAATTAATTAGATATTTGTGGATAATTATTTAAGTGAGATTTTGGATAATTATTAGGGGGAAATCCACGTGGGATTATGGGAATGTGGAAGCCAAAGAGGTCTTGCTAAAATCCCAAATAAATGACTCTTAATTCATGTAAAAGGTGGCACCAATGTGCACATGACTCATATAACTTGATGTGCCTTGTGTACACGTAAAAATGCAAGCCTTAACCCTTCATGTTATACTTCTTTTGCAATTTGAGATAAAGAAAGGAGGTTGAAATCTTTCCATCTATTGTTGAGGAGTTTCTTACTTTAGAAACATAGCAAAAACATGCATCGATGATACTCCATACGTCCAACAACATGAAATATGCCATGATCATAAGAAGTGCTTAGTTCTTGTTCAAAGATTTAGAAGGAGCAAAAGTTGTTCATGGCAAGCTCAAGTAAATGTTTTTGATAAATACATCAAGTAAGGTATGATAAGGCTATCCCTTATTTCTTTTTGGTATGATCCATAAGATACAAACGAAACGAGTAAATACATAACCTTCATAAATTACTCTATTCATAGAAGTACTAGAGGTGCCTATGTTCTTGATTCCCCACGCGTCTTAATATTATATCTTCTGTTCATGGGGCTTAGAAAATATGCAAGTTGATAAATTCTATTTCATGATATTAATCAGCGGCATATTGATCTTATGACATTCTGAGAAATATTATTAGTGTACTTCTTATGCATTTCATTAACGTATAGTAATTCCTCTATTACACCTTTTCCTTCACAAGTGCATCAAATGCTTCAAAGAGGAAAACCACACAATAATTAATATATCCAAATATCACAAAACATACCATGGCGACGACAATCACCAAATGGACCTTATTTCGCTTTACGAAACTACCGACCACCTACCCACTAACAACCACCTACATACTACCAACACAACCTACGACCCCCAATCACACATCAACTACCCAAAGTACCTCAACTATAACCTTATCAAACTTCAGCACTACCTAGACCACAAGTAACTTTTCAATAGCCTCGTATGATGAACAACCCACTTTTTCAACATGAGCAAGAGGACACCTTGAATGAGTTGGAAAATATCCAACAAGGGGAGACTGAATTGAACCAAAGGGGAAGAGGTCAAATAAGATTGTGAACATCCATTAAAAATGAAAAGAAAAAAAGCAAGGATGAGAGACAAAAGATAGAGAGAAGTGAGGGTGAGACAAGTGACAACTCTAGAGTGGGAAAAGGAGAGGAAATGTGGAGTGAAGTGAGTAATTTGTCACAAGAAAAGAGTGAAGAGTTTGAAAAGAAAATGAGAGAAATGAAAGAGGGAAAACAAAGAGAGAGTGAGGATTTTCTTTATTCTAATGCTACTAACATTTCTTCTTTCTCTAGTTGTTTTGTATCTTGTAAAGGAAATTTTTGAGATGAGCCATCAAGTGAATTTCAAACTACTTTGATGAACTTGGAAGAAGATCAAACTACCTTTTCAAGAGAACTTTTGGAATTTAATGAAGAAGTTCAAGGTAAAGAGAATTTCACTTTAGAAGATCTTCAAGGTAAATAGCTTATCATTCTACTCATGATAATTTAGTGGATTGTGGTGACACTCTGAGTTTTAAAGATAGCTATGACATTGATGAGTTTGATACTTCTTTATCTTGTAATTAGAAAAATAGTTATGGCTTGCAACTACCTAGGAGTTCTTCTGCATTATTGGATGATTCTAGTTCTTTGTTTAATGGCTCCTTAGCTAATAATGTGTGTGATGTTGAATCTTATGAAACCCCACCTTTATGGGATGATGCATGTGATGATTCTTTTGACTCTACTTTAACTTTTATGGAAGATAGTTTTGGCCTTTATGAAGTAATGAGTCAAGAAGAAAGTGTTGATGATTATTTTGATTCTATTTTTATTCCTTTGGCAAAAAGATTCAATTTTTTGTGGTGAAATGAGCAAACGTGAGTGTGGAGATCCATTGTTGGAGAGTGAACAATTTACTCATAATGACATAAATATAAAAGAAGAAAACTTCCATTTGTATTCCAATGAGTTGACATCTCTTGTATTTGATCTTGATGACTCTTATGCATATTTATGTGATAATTTTGTTGAGTGTGAAAAGGAAAGTAATGTTTCTGATGCTAGAACTAGTATTAATTGCTTTACTTATCTTATTCCTACTTTTGAAAGAACAGTCTCCTTGGATTTTGCTAATGCTTCTATTAGAAAAAGTAAGAATGTTTCTTTTGGTGTTTTGAGTGACCATTTTGAGCAACAAGAACCTAACTTTATTTATTATTTTGTGAAGGTTCAACAAGACAAAATTGCTAAGAGTAAAAAAGGCCTTGAACATACACTTTGGCATACTTTTTGTCAAGAATTTTTTATTTATCCTAACAACAAGAATGGTATGTATGTTTGGATTATGCTTATCTTGTGTTTATCTATGGAAATTGATGAAAAAACACTTAACTTTAAGTATGTGAGATTCTTTATATGATGATTCATGACGAGCTTGGCATATATCTTAAGTTGTCATGTGAATTTAATGGAAAGTGTGTAGATATATGGGGATTAAAATTTGTGTTTGACCCTGAAGTTGTTTCTTATCATGGTGAAGTGTCTTTCTTTGTATTGAAAAATATGTTTTTTGTTTCTTCTTATGACACTGGGTTATACCATAGAAGTGTTCCATTTGTTGATGATTTTACAAGATTGTAGTTTTGTTGGAAGCATGAAAGTTTACACTCTCTTGATTCTTTTCATGAGTATTATTTTTCTAATAGTCAAGTTTGTGTGGTTTGTGTCATTTGTATTGGGATGTGTTATTTATGGATTATGATATTTGGATATACCATAAGAGTGTCACTTTTGAGTACAAGATTTTGATAGTTGATCTTTAAGCTTGGACATACAATGCTTTGATTATGATTGGCTTGGTACTTATGTTTGCCCTTTCTTGGTTTTGCAAGGTCCAAATTCGAGGACAATTTTTTTTCAAGGGGGAGGATGATACATGCCGGATGAGCATGCCCAACATTTTCCAAGTCAACATCATAGAATTATAGTGCTTAAAAGGAGTCAAGATCAAGAAGGCTATACTTATAATAATTGACTAAGCTCCTTAGAATTAGATTAGGGATATGTTGGTCATTTGAAGCCAAATTCCCACTCTAGTGTAAATAGCCTTAAGGATTTTATTTTAGGGAAACTTGATGAATGATAAACTTGAAGACATGCAAGTCTAACACTCTATCCTTGTCTTTTATTTAATGCATTTAGGTTTATGCCTTTAATTCCTTTATTTCTTTATTTATGCTTTCATTAGTGATAGATTAGTCTTGGTTGGTGAGAAATTAGTAGTGAATGCTTTATTGCTTAATTACTTTATCCAGGTTTTCAAGAGTTGTCAATCTCTTGATGGTTTCATAGCTTAGGGTTACAATTGATTGAGTTCATAGAGGTAATAAGGCTTCATATCTTAATTGGTTTTTGTTCTTCTAATCAATTGTAGGTCTAGATTTTATGTTCATAGCTTATGGTTACAGTTGATTGAGTTCATATAGGTAATTAAGTTTCATATCCTAACTGGTTCTTGTTCGTCCAATCAATTGTAGGTATAGCTCTTAGTTTTGATTTCACATGTTTTCCTATATCTGTGTTTTCGATATGATTATGTATCACGATGGGAATGTCGTGCTCGCATACTTTGGTGGCTAGTGGCCTTCATGTTCGCGCCCAGGTCATCGCATTTGTGTAGAGGAAAAGCTGGATAGTGTCATCAAGCATTTGGCCTTTACATTCGCATGTGGAAGACCATGTTCACATAGGCTAGTAGATGTTGTGCATCTCATTCGCTAGTGCTAGACCACATTTGGGAAAGGTAATTTTGTGCCAGTGTTGGGTTGTGCGTCGTGAACGTGAGGCGTGGGCCGCGTTTGCAAAATGTATCGCTGGGTAGACCTCTAAGCTATTATATTCGGGACTTTGAGCTCATTTTGATGTATTTTAAGATTGGGAGCTTGAATTGAGGCGATGTTCAAGGCGTTTTTGACCCACTTGGGTTGGGTAAGTATTCTTGACTCTGATTTGTTAGATATTCGTAGTTCCATCATTGAATTTGGCATTTGAGTGAGAAAAAATGGGGATTTTGGTGGAAGGTTCTAAAATGAAAAATAGAGATTTGACCGAATCCTATCTGTCGAAAACCCCTAAGCATGCGTTTAAGATATAAACATGAATTAAGGGTAGGTCATGAATATCATCTGTCAATAAATTGGGGAATTATGTGAATGACATATGTAAGGAAAACATGTCTAAAAGACATATATACATGTACATGCGGAATATGGTAGGGCAAGTAGACAAGGTTGCTATAGATAACAATATATCCAAAACTAGAAGTCAACAAGGTCACATACCATCCAACTATAAATGACTGCCTACAGACCTCTAATAGAGTGTACAAATGTATAAAGGATGGGACTGGGCGCCATCATACCCATATCTACATAGAAAAATAGCGTACCAAAACTAATAATAGCTCCGGATCAAGTGAAGCACGCTAACTGTCATTGATCAAGGATCCTAAAAAGGGGGACTGTCAACTTGTCAACCTGCATATGCGGGCATGAAACACAGGCTCCGAGAAATAGGGGCGTTAGTACAAATTTGTAACGCCCCAAAATTAAGGAGCGCGACCAGCGCTCGACCGATAAACCCGACTGAGCAAGCTTGTTAGACACTTCCTATCCGAGTCACTTATGATCAAGAGAGGGCATGATTTCATTAATGTACAATAGGAAGTCATTTCATTTGTTACATCATTGATAAGTTTCAAGTACCCACATTTGTATGATTGAGTGGAACAAGAGTCTAAAACACAACATAATTTGTTAACTTTTCTAATACCCATATACAACCCACATAGTGTTTATGGAGCCTCTAAATAGATTCAAAAGAGTACTATAAAAGTGCCGGTAACATGGACCCGGCTATACCTCAAGTACAATGCATAAGGAACAAAAGATGTACGACCCCAAAATGAAATGGGACTCACCAAGACTGCTGGAAGGAGTATACCACTAATATTGGTCGATGTCGCATGCTACGGAACCACCTATATCAATTAAAGATACATCGCCCCTGGCAAAAGGGACGTTAGTTCCGTCGAATAGCACTAGTATGTATAACTAAACACCATCTCATTAGATTGAACAATAATACAAGAAGGAAGTAATCATAAAATCAATAAAAGCCTTAAATTTTCATGGCCTTAGATTTGGGACATCTATTACTTTTCCTGGTCTTTCTGCCCCCTTGTTGCGTGCATACTTAGCTTATCTTAGTTCCCATGCATGCTGGAATTTTCGTGCAACTCATATGATCTCGAATATTACTTTTGATTTTACTCCTCGTTCATTAGCCACGGTAGGTGCCACTTTTTATAGAGCACTCTCTTTTATTTCCGTAACACTCATATGGTACCTTTAAATACCTCAACTCATATCTGAATATTTCTCAAGGGTCACGATGTCATACATGCGATATTGAATCCCCCATATTGGGGTTCACTATGTTTATCTTGCACGATATGTTGATTTATCTGTATCCTCTTGTCTAGCCATAACCAGGATCTTCCTGAATCAACTGCTAACTGTTGTTGGCCCATTCTCATATAAATATTTTTTGTACCTTTTCTCGGGTTATTTCCGTTATCTAAACTTACGTCTCGTTCTGACTCCTTATCTATCAATAACAACCCGGGCAGGAACCCTTACTTCCTCTCCTTGACGCCGTGCTTGCATAATGTTCTGGAATCGTAACCTATCTGGGGGATTTGAATAAGTGCAATCTTATCTCTTTCTTATTTTTATCGCATTCTTCCTTTACCATACCATAGTTACTAGAACTACTTAATTTGGACTTAAAGCCACATCACTCCAATATTCCCCCCTTTAGGGGAGTAGTATGATTTCGAGCCACGACGATCTACCTATAGATGTTTTACCTCTTCCTCATTGGCTTCTTTTCACATCATCGATGACCCTTAATCGCCTTGCATTAATCCTTTTTTACCAAGGATAAAGAAATTATTTACTCACAAGGGTGACACTTAGTGTAACTGGCACACGTAGTCCCTTAAGCTTAACTTTGCTCATATTGCTTGCTTTAAGGAAACGTCTTCCTGAATGAATTTAAAAGGTTATTCTTCTATCATACATTCTATTATCGCTGGAACACAATAAAAATTCTCATGATACCGAATATTATCAAATAACCCAGTCCCTAATTCATGTTTAGTTTACCTTGTTGTAACGACCCGGCCGGTCGATCCGTAGGATTAGCCCCGTTTTCTCCATTTATTCTTTAACATATGTTGCTTAGCCTAATTATGTTGTGTTGGGTTTATTGGTTTGGGTTCCGAGTGGTCGTGGTTAGAACCGAGACACTTAGTCTCTTAAAGTAGCTTAATAATTGAAAAAGTCAACTAGGAGTTGACTTATTGGTAAACGACCTCGGAATGCGGATTGTATGGCTCAGATAGCTTCGTTAGGTTAATTGGGACTTAGGAGTGGGTTTGGAATGATGTTTTGATGTCCGGTGTAGAATTAGGCTTGAATTGGAAAAAGTTAGTTTTTGGTGATTTTCGGTCGTCATGGGAACATAGGCTATCGGCGTCGGAATGGAATTATGATAGTTGGGGCAGGTTCGTAATGTTATTTTGGATATGTGTGCAAATTTCAGGTCAATCGGATGTGTTTTGGTTGGTTTAGACATCATTGGCGAAATTAAGAAAATTTTGAATTTCATAGGCTTGAATTTTATGTGATTTTGGTGTTCGTGCGTTGTTTTTGGTGTTTTGAAGGTTCGACTAAGTTTGAATGAGGTTATGGAATATGTTGGTATGTTTGGTTGAGGTCCCGAGGGCCTCGAGTGTGTTTCGGGTGGTTAACGGACCAACTCTTGGCTTAAAAACTTGGCAGATTTTTGCTGGTGTGAGTTTATGGTTTCCTTCTATGCGATCGCGGGAGGATGTTTGCGATCGCGTAGGCCAAGATGGGGATGACATGATTTTTGTTATATGCAATCGTGTGGTGGAGGTGGTGATCGCGATCGCGTGAGTGTGAGGTTGTTGTGCAGTACGATTGCGTGGTGTTGTTCGCGTTCGCATAGAGTTGAAGGGCGCGTGAGGGGGCTGAGTCATTGTTCTTCGCGATCACGTAGAGTGGTTCACGATCGCGTGATTTTATGTCCTGCTAAATTGCGATTGCTTATGTATGTCTGCGATTGCATAGTGTAATTTGATGGGGCTTCAGATTTGTTCTTCGCGATCGCGTGGGAGCTTCCGCGATCGCAGTGAAGGAAGAGGCACGTGCATACAATTTTTAAGTTCTAATTTCAGGGGTTCTTCGCCGTGACTCAATATTTCATTAGAGAGCTCGGGGGAAGGAGATTTTAGACGAGCTTTTCAGTGGGGTTCTTGTGGTAAGTGTTCTTCAATTATATTTGGTTCAATTTCATGAATTTGTCTTGATTTTCACCATGCAATTTGAGGAATTAAAGTAGAAAAGTTAGGGAAAATGGGAGGAAAATTTGGAAATTACTTTTGATGATTTGAGTGGGCAATTGAGGTCGGATTTTGGTAAATTTGGTATGGGTAGACTCGTAAGGGAATGAGGATTATAGTTTTGTGATTTTTATCGAATTCTGAGACGTGGGCTCGGGGCTCGGGTTTGGCCAATTGCGGGAATTGTGCTTAAAATTTATATCTTCCGATTGGGTTTTGTTCCGTTAGCGTATATTGATGATCTTAATCTGGTTTTGGTTAGATTTGGAGCATTTGGGGTCCGATTTGAGGGGCAAGAGTATCGCGGAGTAGCCTTTGGGTTGTTTTGAGGTAAGTAGTGATTGTAACTCTAAACCTGAGGGTATGAAACCCCGGTATTTGATATTGTTTTAGTAAATGAGGTGACGCACATGCTAGGTGACGAGCGTGGGGGCGTGCATCGATAGGGATTGTGACTTGGTCCGTCCCGTAATAACTATCAAGCCGCGTATTCGATTCAAAACCTTGTGATATCCTGTATTTTATAAATTTATACTTGCTTATGGGCTGTGAGCCATGTTTGGGGCCTTATGCCGACTTGTATATACCCTTATTCAAAAAGTGCTGACTTCGCCATAATACTTTAACTGAAGCGATTTCTTTGTTCCTCAATGTACGGACTTGTCTATCAAGAATAGCAACCGGAACCTCTTCATACGATAATTCTTTGTTAACCTTAATAGTCTCAACTGGCACGATGGATGATGGATCTCCAACCACTTTCTTCAACATGGACACGTGGAACACCGGGTGCACTAACGATAATTGAGGGGGTAATTCCAAGCTATAAGCAACTTGCCCTATCCTTTGAGCAATCTGATATGGCGGCTCAATTTCCATTTCTTCCTAAACCAAATCACTCCCTTCATGGGAGATACTTTGAAGAATACCCAATCATCAACTTGGAATTCCAATTCTCTTCGACGAACATCCGCATAGGATTTTTGACGGCTCTGAGCGGTTTTTTTCCTCTCCCGAATGACTCTGAATTTTTCCAATGCCTGGCGCACAAGATCTGGCCCTAACAATTCTGCCTCACCAACCTCGAACCACCCAGTCGGAGATCTATACCTTCTTCCGTACAATGCCTTAAATGGGGCCATCTGAATACTAGCGTGAAAGCTGTTATTGTAAGCAAATTCGATAAGCGGTAAATGATCATCCCAACTACCCTTGAAGTCCAATACACAAGCCCGTAACATATCTTCAAGCGTCTGAATAGTCCGCTCTGCCTGACCATCAGTCTCCGGGTGGAAAGTTGTGCTGAGATTTACCTGAGTTGCCAAGCCTTGCTGAAATTTCTTCCAAAACTTAGCTGCGAACTGGACCCCTCGGTCTGATATAATAGAAAATGGAGTACCATGAAGCCTGACTATTTCCTTGGTATACAACTGAGCGTATTGTTCTGCAGTATCGGTGGACTTGACCGGCAAGAAGTGAGCTGATTTCGTGAGTCGGTCCACTATCACCCAAATCGAGTCGAACTTACACTGAGTGTGAGGTAGCCCTACCACTAAATCCATGTTGATCATTTCCTATTTCCACATTGGAATTTCCATTAGCTGAGTTAACCCACCAAGCCTCTGATGCTCGGCATTCACCTGCTGACAATTCGGACATTTAGATACAAAGTCCGCCACACCTCTCTTCATACCGCTCCACCAATAAATTTCCCGGAGATCTTGATACATTTTTTTGGAACCAGGGTGCGCGGAATACCTGGAACTGTGAGCTTCCACCATCACCCTCTGCTGAAGATTATACATATCAGGAACACATAGCCTTCCCTGGCACCACAAAACACCATCATCGCTTCCGAGTGAAAATGCCAAAATCTTGCCATCAAAAACTGTCTCCTTCAACTTCGCCAATACTGGATCAGTAAACTGCTTCTCCTTGACTTCCGCTACAAGTAATGATACTGCCCCATTATGCACCATGACTTTCCCCTCGTCTGAGGTCGAGAGACATACCCCTAGACTAGCCAATTGACAAACCTCTTGAGCTAACGTCCTCTGATCTTCCTCCAACTGAGCCAGACTACCCATGGACTTCCGACTGAGAGCGTCGGCCACTACGTTTGCTTTTCCAGGATGGTACAGAATGTTCATATCATAATCCTTAAGCAATTCTAGCCATTGCCGCTACCTTAAATTCAACTCCTTCTGCTTGAACAAATATTGTAGACTCTTGTGGTCTGAGAACACGTCCACGTGGACCCCATACAAATAATGCCGCCAAAGTTTTAATGCAAACACAACTGCCACGAGTTCTAAATCATGCGTCGGATAATTCTTCTTGTGATTCTTGAGTTTCCTGAAAGCATATGATATAACCTTCCCGTTTTGCATCAACACACGTCCCAAACCAACCCTTGAAGCATTGCAATAAACCACAAATCCCTTCGTGCCTCCTGGAAAAGTTAACACTGGTGCTGAAGTCAATCTTGATTTCAATTCCTGAAAGCTCCTCTCACAAGCATCGGACCATTGGAACTTAGTTGCCTTCAGCGCCAATTTAGTCAGTGGGGAGGCGAGGGTAGAGAACCCTTCCACAAACCTCCAATAATAACCGGCTGGACCCAAGAAACTGCGAATCTCTGTCGGGGTCGTTGGTCTTGGCCAATCCTTTACCGCTGTGATTTTCTGGGGATCAACCTTAATCCCTTGTCTGGAAACAACATGACCCAAAAATGTGACTGACTCCAACCAAAATTCACATTTTGAAAACTTGGCATATAATTGGTGCGGATGATGAGTCTGCAGAACTGCCTTGAGGTAATTAGCATGATCCTTCCGACTTCCCGATTAGACAAAGATGTCATCAATAAAAACAATTACGAAGGAGTCAAGAAACGATTTGAAAACCCGATTCATAAGATCCATGAAAGCCGCTGGAGCATTGGTCAGTCCAAAGAACATTACCAAAAATTCAAAATGGCCATAATGAGTTCTGAAGGCGGTCTTAGGAATACCCTGCTCTCTGATCTACAACTGGTGATACCCCGACCGTCAATCAATTTTGGAGAAGAACCTCGTACCCCACAATTGGTCGAATAAATCCTATATCCGAGACAATGGATACTTGTTTTTGATAGTGACTTTGTTGAGCTTCCGATAATCAATACACATCCAAAGCGACTCATCCATCTTCCTGACGAAAAGAATCAGAGCGCCCCACGGCGACACACTCGACCGAATGAACCCCTTCTCTAATAAGTCTTTCAACTTCTTCTTTAACTCCCTCAACTCTGCTGACGCCATTCTTTATGGCGGAATAGATATTGGTTGCGCATCTGGCAATAAATCAATCCCGAAATCGATCTTTCTATCTAGAGGAATCCTTGGAAGCTCGCCTGGAAATACTTCAAGAAACTCCTTCATGACTGGGACGGACTCGGGGGCCGACACTTCCGATGTGGTGTCCGCAACTCGGACCAAATGATAAATACACCCATTTTTAATCATCTTCGAGGCCTTAATGTAGGAAATAAACCTACCCTTTGGCACCACACCATTCCCTTTCCACTCAATAGCTGACTCATTAGGAAACTCTAGTTTCATAATTCTAGTTCGGCAGTCGAGTTTAGCAAAGCACGAGTAAAGCCAATCTATTCCCATGATAACATCAAAATCTACCATCCCTAGTTCGATAAGATCAGTCGTGGTATCTCAACCACACACCGTGACAACACAATTCCTATAGACTCGTGCGGCTGTAATGGAATCACCAATCGGAGTCCACACAGAGAACGACTCATGAAGTTGTTCGGGTTCTATCCCAAAAATTGAAGCAATGAATGGGGTAACATAAGACAAGGAGGACCCCAGATCAATAAGAGCATAACAATCAAGGGCTTGAACAACCAGAATACATGTAACAACATCTGGAGAAGCCTCTGCACTCTGGCGACCACTCCAAGCATAGAAATGGCTGGGTCCACCTCTACCACGAGCTCCACCTTTAACTGCACCACGTCCTGCTGGAGCTGGAGGACATACTGAAGATGCGGCGACTGAAGAACCGGACGGCTGAGCAAAACCACTACCCGTGACCTGACTGGGCACACGGCAACCTCGCCGAATATGATCTCTTACCCCACACCCGTAGCATACCGGGATATCCAGGTAACAAGGCTCGGTATGGAACCTCCCACACTTAGGGCATGGAGCCCTCCTCTATTGCTGGAACCTCCCTCTTGGACGACCGGACTGATGGGGTCTCCTACTGTCTGATCCTGGTCCCCAACGACTGCTATGCTGATAATGGTGCACTGGTGGCGATACACTGGATGAGGACTGAGCATAAGACTGGGATGGCCTTGATGGCCCTCTCCCTGAACTGGTCTCCCTCCTCCAACTGAACTCCCCAAGTGGCCCGCTGACCGGGCCTTGTTGATACCCTCCCTCTCCGACCTTATCTTCAATTTTCTAGCCTTTGTGGCTTGGGAAAATCCCACTATCTTCCATAATTCATGTCTGAGTGCAAGGCAGCTGTAGCAGCTTCATGCACAACCAAAGGACTGAGGCTCTGAACAAACCGTCGAACTCTGGCACCCATAGTCGATACCAACTGAGGTGCCTACTTTGACAACCTCACGAACTCCATGTGGTACTCAGACGCACTCATATTACCCTTCATTAGAACCTCAAACTCCGTATCACGGGCGGCCATAGCCTCGGCAGGCAAGAAGTGATCCATGAAAGCATCAACGAACTCATTCCATCTCGCCGGAGGACTTTCCTCCCCACGGGAATTATCCCACATCTCAAACCAGGAATACGCTGCTCCCCTCAGCCTATAAGAGGATAACTCAACTCCCCCTATCTTTGTAGCCTTAATAACCCGAAGCGTCTTGCACATCTCAGCTAGAAAGTCCTGCGGATCGGCGTCCGAATCAATACCTGAGAACTCTGGAGGGGCCAACCGCAGAAACTGGTTGACTCTTGAATCGGTGGAATCTCCCTGTCCGCTAGAGGATGCAGGGGCAGCATGAGAGCCTTGGGCCTGAGCGGCCACTAACTTGGTCAACAAATGAATAGCTCCCCTAAGGTCCCCATCAGAAGTACCGGGACCCGAAGCTGGAACCGAAGAAGGATCAGGAATACCAGTGGGAGGGGTTGCAGCACCCTCTGCCGCAGAAGGAATAGGAACACTCTGTTCTGGAACAGAAAGGCCAGGTGGATTCAAAGTCGGGGACTCGCTCTCACCCGCACCATCGGGTACAGATTTCACAGCCACACTTTGGGTGGCATCGGCCTCTAAGCCGAGCCGAGCTCTCTTCTTTGGTGGCATTACTGAAATTTTTTGGAACAGAGCAAGAGTTAGACGAGAATATTTTCTCTTTCCACTTCACCGCACGATATACAATAACAATGAAAAGAGTGTTTCCTAAATGTCCATGTAGCCCCCTAATTATAGATGTGGTCGACAACACACCGATAAGAAAGGCTCTACTAGACACGGCTCTGAGACATCCTATGACACTTTTAAAACCCTAGGCTCTGATACCAAGTTTTTCACGCCCCAAAATAGAGGGACGCGAACGCCACTCAACCGGGTGACCCTAGTCAAGCGAACCTGATTTGCCTTTCCTATCCCACGCGTTACCCCGTGATTTCAATATACATCGTTCAAGTAAAATATCCATTTATAACTTAAGCATAAACTTCCAACGTGAATTCACTTCTACCTTTTTATCATTACTAACACATGATACCAAATACTTACAAAAATACATACCGCACTAACAACGTGGACCACGATTCCAAACCATACGCTTACTACCCAAAATGCATATACATACTTTCCCCACATTGTGTCTACGGAGTCTCTACAAGTACAAAAGATTTATATATTACTTGCCGGCAACAAGGCCCAGGCTATACCTTAAACTACACCATAAATTCAAATTAAGGTGACATGAGTCACACGCGGCCCGGGGATGAAGTGGGGCTCACCAGAACAGCTGACGGAAAGGAGATGAGGCACTACTGATGGTGGGCTGAATTACCTGCTGTAGAACCACCTACATTTATATAAGAAAATGTAGCACCCCCGGCAAAAAGGTCGTTTGTTTAAGGAATAGTACTAGTATGTCTGGACAAACTTCATCCCAAGTACAATCAAACAATACACAAGTAAGAAACAGTAATAGGACAAATCAATCAATGCACGTGGAAAAGAACAACCAAATCATCAAGCTTCAAAATCTATCTTTTCCCCTTTTCAACATTTCCATATTCAAGAGTTTCCCGATTTTTCATTTCGATGGTGATAACGATCACATTCCATCCTTATTACCTCGGCCAACCTTATTACCTCGGCCACCCTTATTACCTTGGCCACCCTTATTGCCTCACGCCTTATCAAGCTTATTGCTTTGTATTGCGGCGTGCAACCCGATCCCACCTGACAATCACATTTCATAATAGAAACCACAAATAATTACATCACAAGAATCATCACTTCAAAGAATACAAGTTCCTATCAACAATTTATGAATTTGGGCCTAAGGCACCATAACTCTCATCAAGTAGTAATTTCATGAACACGGTGTTGCCACAATCGCCCAATTCAGTTACATTGTTTCACAATACTCTTTTTCATTACTTTCCACTCATGGATTTCAACTAGTTTACACATTCCCACATTTGAGCACATTATCAATCTTTCGTTCATTACCCATCAAACATCTTTCACAATTTCATACAGCCAGTAGCATGACAATCAACCAGGAAGATTAGAGAATAGAATCTCACGACTCAACACATGTAAACAATCAATTCACATATTTCCAAACAAGGCACACATACCAAATGCCCGGAACTCACAAGAGGATTCTACGAAGGTTAAAGTTATCCATACATACCTCGAATCGGGATTTTTCCTTAATTTCTATCTCAAATCATCGAGACTTCTAGCACCTTCAACCTAATTCATAATGCGGCACATTTAAACTTAGAATTAGGAATCATGAACACGTCTCGAACTCATTTGAGCTTTCTATCAAACACTAGGTGTTCTTTTTAGATTAGAGAACCCGTCTTTAGTGAGAGATTATCCCAACCTATTTTCCTTAACTAGATTACGGCAGATTTGGTGCATGCATGCAAGGTTCTTAACCCCATCTTCATGAACTATCCTACCCATGTTTCATTTTAACAAGATCTGCAAATTTAGGATTAATAGGGTGGAAGCTTACCTCTTAGAGTGAAGAAATTTGTGTTCTACTTGATTAGTTCCAAGCTTGAGTGATGAAGTAAGACCAATTTGATAAAGTTGAGACTTTCTCTCTCTATAACCCACTATTTCCTCTCGCTAATATCCCAGAAAAATGGTTAAAAATGAAGGGGAGGGGTGTTTTTAATGGACTGGGGTCAGGACAAAAAGGGGAGGGGTGTTTTTAAGGGAAGCCCGACACAAGAATGCGGTCAGGAATGCGATCGCATTCCTGACATGCGGTCCGCATAATCGACCGCATAATGGCCCTCAAGATGGGCCAAAATTCGAAACGCACTACCCAGGCATGCGACCATTGTGCGGTCCGCATACACGTTATGCGATCGCATATTGGACCCATAGTTGACTTTAAATAGGGCAATACTCTGCCTAGGTATGCGACCATTATGCAGTCCTCATACACGATGTGCGATCGCATAGTGCGTCGCATAACACCTACTTTCTGGAAAAATTATAATTTTTAAGTCTCGGGGTACTTTTTACACAGTTCCGATCTGTTTCAAAGATTCCCACAGTAAAACAACTCGGGGACTCATTCGGGAATTATTTTAAAGCGAGAAAATATTACGGGTCTTTATAGAGTATGTGAGGATAGTTATGGATCGGGCTGCACGCCGCAGCAATATATATGTCCATGCCGAGAGCCGAGTGTGTGAGGATAGTTAGGGACTGGGCTGCACGCCGCAACATTATATATGTCCATGCCGAGAGCCGAGTATCAAATGATAGTTATGGACCGGGCTGCACGCCGCAGAAATATATATGTTATATATTACATATGGATCGGGATGCACGCCGCAGTAATATAAATTATATATATGGATCGGGCTGCACGCCGTAGCAATATATGTTAAATATGGATCGGGCTGCACGCCGGAATAATATATGTTAAATATGGATCGGGTTGCACGCCGCAACAACGTACATATTGGACCGGGCTGCACGTTGTGGCAAATATAGCGCTTGGGCTGTAGGAGTCCCCCCGAAGTCTATACACCCTCAGTAGGCGCAGTCGACTACTATATGGATCAGGCTGCACGCCGCATCGTCTGTTCTAAGGATCGGGCTGCACGCCGCGGCAGTATATATATATATACATATATATGTGTTGGATCGGGCTGCCCGCCGCAACAGTCATGTGTATTCATGGTACTTGCTGAGTACGAGTGTTTAGTGTGAGCATGAGATACTGATAGTGGAGTCACGAGTGACCGAGACGCTTGCTCGAGGGGCTTTATTTGTGAGTGATATTGTGCCCGAGGGGCTTATATTTTTTAAAAATGCTATTTTCACTCTTCTTTACACTGAGCCTCTGATGATAAATGTTGGATAAATATTTTTATACGTTATTTTTAAATTGAAACTGGAGTTTTAAGAAATATTCGGAAGGTAGATTCCCGACTTTATTTATTTCTTTCCACTGTTACTCATTATATGGATTTACATGATTTATAAATGCTCGTCACTACACTCAAGTTTTAGTTACTTTGATTAACTACTGAGTTTCCGTACTCACGTCACTCCCTGCACCTCTGTGTGTAGATCCAGGTACCAGACCATCTCACTAGTTGATATTCGGACGCGCTTGGAGTTTGTTCGAGGATCGAGGTAGCTGCTCAGCGTCTCCAACTCACCTCATTTCATTTCCTCAGATCATAGTTTTTGTCTTTTGTACTTCAGACTTTTGTAGTAGCAAGTGACTATATTATACATTGTATTTACAATCCTAGATGCTCATGAAAGTTGACTCCAGGTTTTGGGGAAGTGTATAAATTGTTCATCTCATTTTTGTTGTTTTAAAATATGCTAATTTTTTGAAATTATGAAATATTATGATAGTCTGTAATGGTTGGCTAGCCTAGTTCCATGATGGGGGCCATCACAACCGGCTTAGGATTTGGGGTCGTGAAATTAGGGCTTATGTCTAGGGGGTATTCTAATCTCGTTTTGTTTTCTTCAAATAATTACTCAATCAAAGGCCCAAACGTCATCCTTTATCTATCTAATTAAACTCTTATTCTACTACCAGGGCAGCATTCCATCTCTTCTAAATGCTATTCAAGGAGTCTTAGACTCCTTTGACTTCATTCAAGTTATACTGAGCTTTCTATAACTTAGATAAACCATTAGCTCTCTTGTTTTCATGGGCTTGGACTTATCCATTCTCTTCACCTTCTCACTCGTCTTTCCTTATCCTTACCATTGTCTTCATAAAACCTTGTCGCTCTACCATACTTTAGATTGCGACCTACACGTATCTATTTATACTATTTTCAACCTTCCTTCAACTTACTTTCACCATAGATTTCCTTATGTCATTATGGAGCATCAACCGATACATCACATCATCTCTGACTCTTCTTTACTCTCTTAACTAGACCTCTCAGTACCTAACAACCATGGGCTGGAAGGTATGCCACTGATGATGACACTATCATTACTGGATACTGAATCCCACCGCTTCTAGCCTTCTATCTGGTATGGACTATACATAACCTTCCGCATGTGAATATCTCGTATGTTGTTCACCTTTACCTTACTTACCTTAAAATCTCTCATCACATCTCCTATCTCTTTCATGATCTCTCTTCCACATAGGTATAATTCACATCCACCAGTTGAAGCTCTATAATAATACTTGCACCTCTGGTGCATACATGATCCGATGGGAGCTTCATACTGACTTCTTATGAGGCTGGTACTTTTCTAACTGGATTTATCGTAGAGTTGTTATAGAATATGGTTGTTTTACTATCTCTCTTGTACCTCTGATACTAAGAGTGATTCTGCAATGTTCTCAATCACGATTTCTAAAAAATTTTGGGTCCAATGACAAACTCCTGATTTACTTAGTTGATGTAACTCTTTAGTTTCCTCTTCTCTCTGATGAGCCTTTATGTAGGCTTAAGATATCTTCCGATCTACGGCTCATTGTGTTAGTTATTACTTTATCCTTTCATGGACACTATGCAATATCCATGATACAATCTTCTAACAATTCAATCCTTTTGTCACAACCCACATTAGAGGGCCATGATTGGAACCCGATACCTACTCAACCGAGCGTCGCGTACCTTATCCTTCTTTACTATAAGACTCGTCACGGGCCATGATATGCCACATATATATATATATAAGCAACAACATTACAAATTAACTCACATAACTAATTCAAAAAGATTTATATAGATACATAGGGGCCGACAACGCCGTCTAAATGTCATACCTAAAACTATACACAAGACATTGTCTGCAAAACCTCTAAGGAAACATGACCATAATATATAAGTCCGAACAGGGTTCCTGACATTCTCATAAAATAAAATAACATATATAGAACATGACTCGGGAATACTCCAGAAAGAAGTGGAGCTCACCAACCAAAAGCATATATCTAGAGGCAGCCTACAGTGGAGGGCCCTCACCTCTCCTATCTATACTTGCATGGCATGAAGCACATCGCCCCAGAAAAAGGGACGTTAGTACGAAGAATGTACCGAGTATGTAAGGCAGAAATGAAATATAATAATAAGATACTATCTCGGGGAGGGATAAGAGTCAAATTATAACCTCTGACTTGCCTCTAAGAGCCATAACATATACAATAAGACCCATCTCGTATATATAAATAAAAATACAGTATAATAGTTCTGACCCATCTCGTGACGTTAACTTCCCAAATAATCAGTGGTAACTGCCTGACCGGCCGAACACGGTAATAAATGCATGACTGCCCGACCGGCCATAGCTCGATGGTAAATGTGTAACTGCCCAACCGGCTGTAGCTCGGTAGTAAATGCTTGACTGTCCGACCAGTCGTAGCTTGGTGGCAAATGATGATGAATATAATACCATTATGAATATTAACATATTTATTGAATACCTTAATAGAGAGTTAGGAACATACTTAGGCATACTTTGAATATCATGCTACATGAATGAACAATGTAGACCTTGTTAGTTACTAAGAGTAGAACCATTTATTAAATAACATTCTGTTTATGTATCGTTACTTGGACCATGCAAAAAGGAAAGAAGGGATAGCCTAAACATACCTGAGTCGGTTCTCTTGCCAATCCCTTTAACACATGTCTTTTGTGATAAAACACGTAACGTCGGATTGAAGTAGGGAAAAATTCGTACGATATTCTTGAGAAAGGTTATACCGGCTCCCTTAGAATTTGTAATCCACGCTGCTATAGCATTGTAAGGGTTCATATGAATTCTTTTTGGAGAATTCCCATCCGTAACTTTAGCAAGCATTTCGATTTCAATTTAATGATGTAGGGAGGTTATTTCTTTATCAAAGGGGGTGGGCCCCACTTTTAGGAATACTTGGCCAAAGAATTCTCTAATCTTGCCAACTAGCTCCAAGACTTTCCTATTCAATATTCAATCCCTACTTTCTGCCACGTTAATGCTTATTCTCCCCAATAATTAACCACCAAATTCTTACTTAGCTTAACTGCTTAGTTAATCTCCCACTAAAAATCCATAATTACCCAATTATCCACATAATTAACAATCTCAGATTACTTAAAATACTAATTACTTTTAGCACACTTTATACACCTTACTATCATGGTCATGTGGTACTTTGTATGGCACTTGTCCATAAATACCAGTTATTATAGCTTGGACCGTATTTTATCCCAAATTTACAACCTTCAACAAAACTCATCTTCTTTGATATATTTATCATCTGACCTTCATGGAACTTACTTGTCACCTATTATAAATAGCATAAATGCTTATAACCTCAAAAATAATCTCATTCCCGAGTCTATGTCGATTAACTTAGCACGAAACTTTAACGTACGAAAACGTGAAATGAGACATCCTTCCCCTCTTAGAAACATTCGTCCTTGAATGTTTCAACTTCCAAGATGTACATAACATACTCATCAATTATAAATGTATATACCTTCACGGGATATAATACAATAAAACAAATATCGGGCTCTAACGGGGTCAGGACATCGTCCATCCATAAAATTACTTCCTAATCCATTTGTCACCTATGATTTGGTTAATCTATCTTCTAGGCGCGGACACCTACTAGTTGTAATCTTAATAACCGGGTTCATAACTTTCTATTCCATTATACTAACTTTCCAAAACCCTTGTGTAATATATGTTATTTCCTCCCTTGGGCGTTAGAGCTATCAGAATTTTAAATTATAATGTCCTAGGTTACTCCCCTCTCCTCCCTGAGTCCACTATCCTCGGGTACTTACTGAGAAATTTGCGTTAATAGGATTAAACATTACTCATAGTCAGAGTACATGACACCTCATCCGGTGTAGCCTCTAGGTCCTGATGACCTTCCAAAGCATACATGCGGTTCTAACTACCGGCAGAAATAGATGCCCCACTCCTGCCTCTAGCTCTACCAGCTGATGCCTAAGGGACTCTCTCTGGAGGGTGTACTGAAGAAGAGGAGACTGTTATATATTTGGTGGACTGATCCATCCCGCCTCTGTCCTTCATAGGACAATCCCTCATGTAATGACTAGGGTCTCCACATGTATAACATACATTAGATCCCTCATGACATTGTCCAGAATGAGCTCTACCGCATTGACTGCACCACGGAGGAGGCGCCCTTATATGCATTGAATCCCTCCGATTCTGAAAACCCAAAAATCTCAAACCCTGACCTGATTTAGAATAGACAGATCCCTCATAATGCAGCCTCTACAGCTGTCATACACTATCAACAAGATATGGTGGCCTAGGATCGCTCAAAAAATACTCAGGTTGACTAGCAGACCTAGCCTTCTTACACTGACCCTCATCACGATTCTCGTATTACTGTAATTTCGGATCTTCCAAATTTCGAGCATAATCCTGGATGTGGGAAATATCCATGCTATCAAGCATAGCGGGCGTGAAACAATCATGAATCAGGTGCAGCCCAAGTCCTACCACAAACTGATGCACTCGGTCACCCATCTCGGCCACAATCGAGAGGGCATACCTCGCCAAGGAATCAAACTGGAGATTATACTGCCGCACACTCATATTCCCTTGCTTAAAAGCCAAGAACCTATCTACTCTTGTCTGACGAATCTCTGTCGGCAAGTAATGACACAAGAAATCCCCTAAGAACACTTCCCATACCGTTGGAGGTGCATTTTTCCCTCTAGACAATTTCGAAGTTTCATACCACTGAACCACAACATCCCGCAATTGGTAAGAGGCCAACTCTACTGACTCAATGTTTGATGCATGCATCACCTCAAAGTCCTCTGCATCCTATCAATAATGTTTCACGGGTCCTCATCCTTGTTGGATACGGTAAACACTGGAGGGTTCAGGTTGATGAAGTCTCGAACTCTCGCGCTAATACCCTGTCAACGTAACCAACATTTGTACCTACATGGCACTGAGCCTGAGCGACTACCATCCTAGTCAACAACCATAATGCACTTCGCATATCCATACCCTCATCATGACTAATAAGTGGAGGTACTAGGTTCCTCCTCATCTCCTCTGGTGCTGACGAAATCGGAGAACTATGTGAGGCTATCACAATTTTCCTTGGGGCCTCACTCTGGCCCTCACTAGACATTGGTGCTCTACTCATGCCCTCATCTGCCACTACTTTACCCTTCTGACTAGCTGTAGCTTTCCTGGTCAAAGGCACTGTTGTATATATAAAACAAGTCAAAGGTAAAGGGCTTTATTCCCTACGACTCTGCTCTATTGCACAATCTAATATCAAGAAGGAAGGGTAACAGTTCCCTAAATTCCCTATAGTTTCCTACTTATAAAACATGGTGCACAATACATTTATAAACAAGACACTACTAGACACGTCTTGTAGAAAACCCTAGGACAGATCTATTGCGATACCAAGTTTGTCACGACCCAAATAAGAGGGCCACGATAGCACCCATTGCCTACTCAACCGAGCACCACGTACTTTATCCTTTTTTACTATGACTCTTCATGGGCCAAAATAATCTTGTCCTTGAATTGATGTCATATAACCTATGACAAATCGAACTTACAACACTACAGGGTGTAACAATGTATATTTTTTATATCAGTATTGTCGCTTTACCAACCCTATGTAGATGTTTAGTTTGGTATTGCTAGTTGTAGATGTTATTTTCAGATGATTCCAAATATGGAATCATCGGCCTAAGTTGAGGGTTACCCCTCCAGAGTTCACAGTTACAAAGTGGTACGCTCGGGCATAGTATGGCACCAGGTACTGGCCATTCCTCTTCAGGTTTGGGGCGTGACAAACTTGGTATCAGAGCAGCTCTATCCTAGGGAGTCTACAAGATGTTTCTTGTAGAATCTTGTTTATGCGTGTGTTATGCAATACACCTATAAGTAGGAGGCTATAGGGCATTTAGGACTTTCACTCTTTCTTCTTACTCTAGATCATGTGGTAGAGCTCAGTTGTAAGATTCAAACTCCTAACTTTTATTTTATTCGTAATACAACGATACCTACATCCAAAAAGACATTTGGTAAGAGATTGAATGTGGTTGTAGAAGAGTTGAGTTAGAAGAACTCGATTTTGCATCATGCTTACGATGAGTAAATGTGAGGTCTTCAGCGGATCATGTGTGTACTAAGACGTGTACGTTTCATGATAAGGAACACTAAGGCATGGATATCTATCCACCTATATGGTAAAAATAAATAAGAGAATCAGAAGGTAGACTCAACTTTCAACAAGTAAAAGAAGCAAGGTGAAGAAGGGTATGTGGTACCCAGTTAGTGAAGATTATAAATAATTATAATTCATGCAGAGAAATATAAGCATTATGAGTTACTTTTCACAGTAACAAAGATATATACAATTGGCCACCCTCACCTTAGTTATGCCCTATTAGAGCGAACATATATTGTTTAAGAGAAGGGTGGGATATCAGGATCCAGATGGGGTTAGAGTAACCCAAAATGGTGAATGGATTGTTAGAATTACCTGACATTTCCGAAGGATGGTGCAAAAGTGGTAATAGATCTCCTTGTGATAAACTCCGATGGTGCACTCTAGAAGAGTACGTTCGGATATGTAGAATGTTCAAAAAATTCAGAAAATTAGGCAGTGGAAATCCTAGAAGGCATAAATATTTACCTTAGTATGGCCCTCGTCCCTTGTAAACAGAGAATGTTAGGCGTCCCGAAGAGCTAGTGAGATGAAGCAAGGGGAGACAAAAGTGAAAGAACATTTTGTCGAAGTTTTTAGGATAAAGTGATAGACAAAAATATTAGTAGGAGAATAAGAAGGGACTAATGGAGTATTATGAGTAAGCGGTGATATATGGGTGATAAAGGAAAATAAAAATATGACACGATGACAGATTCTATAGTCAAGTGAAGGAAAGACAAGAAGAGACATGCCTTGAAACAATAAAAGAGTATAAGCCATAAAGTCATATCTTCATTTTGAGAAATAAGTTAGTGATTCCAACGTGACTACCAGAAGGAAAAGTTAGACCTCGGAGAAATAGAAATCAGTATGGGCTGGAGAACAAGATAAACCTAACATGAATTAGGGACCAAATGATTTGATAATAGTTGCCATCATGAGAATTTCAGAGATCACGTTCCGGCGATAATAGTGTGGACAACAGCAAAATAACCTTTAAAGGTCATTCAGGAATAGGCTTCCCTAAAGCAAGCACTGTGAGAAAAGTTAAGCTTAAGGGACTAAGTGTGCCAGTTACACTAGGTGTCACCCTCATGTGTAAGAAATTCAGTTATCCCTGGTATAGAAAGGGTTACCGCAAGGCGAGTAAGAGTCCATAAAGATGTGAAATGATGCCAAAGATGAAGAGGTAACTCTGGAATAGTAAAGTAAAAATGTGGTAGAATGGCGAAAGGAATGAGATTGCGTTATTCAGATTCTACAGATATGATACGACTCCAAAAAATTATGTAAGCATGACACCGAGGAGAGGCAGTAAGGGTTTCGCACCAAATGATATTGATAAATAAGTAGGAATGAACACTTGATACATAAGGAGCAAGCAATAGAGGTAAGTTAAGACCCATGAGGGGTTACGTAGAATATAGATATGAGAATGGACCAACGAGTAGTCTGTAGTGGATTAAGGAAGAGCCTATTTATCGATAAACAAGAGGTCATAGACAAAGCAGCAAATCATGCAAGATAAACATAGTGAATTTAGTATCACAGATATGACATCATGATACTTGAGAAATATACAAATAGAAGATGAGTAGTTAAAGGTACCGTATAGGTGCTACGGAAATAAAAGAAAGTGCCACTAGGGAAGCAGTCAAAATTTCAATTCAGAAGTAACCCTACGAGCACAAGAATGCGGAGGTAAGTAACTAAGGATAATTATAGGTGAGGAAGAACATCAAAAATTCTGTCGAGCATATAATGTAATAAGCTTGCAGCTTTACAAGAGTCAGAGGGTCCTGCCTAAGCACTACAAGAAAGACTAGCTGAGGAAATAAGAAAGAAGGCTTCAAACTAAACATAGTAACTTTAATAAGAAATGTTCATGTAAAAATAGTCTCACTACAACATTGTATGCACTCCATAAAAAAGTGGAACATATTGTGGGTAATAAACGGGAAGAAGAAAAAATCAAAAGTGATATTTGAGATCATATGAGTTACAGAAAATTCCAATAGGTGTGGGCACTAAGATAATGCAAGTACTCATGCAACAAGTGGCAGAACGAACACGAAAAGTAATTGCTTACATTTAGAGAAAGTTGAGAAGGAATGAAAGGAATTATTCGATCAATAACCCAAAGTTAGTTACACGCACTTAAGATTTCAAAGTATTATCCATGCAACATATATGTTGATATTCCTACAGCTATAAGAGACTCCGATAAAAGATAAAAGAAAGAATTGAGTGCACCTCATAGACAAAGGCTTGAATTTTTAGAATATTATATTATGGATGTTCCATGGCGTTCACTAAAAGTGAATGTAATAACTACTACCCTGTGCCGCAGATCAGAAGATAGCTTAAGCCTACTTAAAGGCTGAGAGAGAAGAGGAAACTAATGATTTACATTAGGTAAGTGAATCAGCAGTCTGATTATGAGACCAATATAATTATAGAAATCATGATTCAGAATATTGCAAGATTAATGGTAACATCATAGATACAATAAAGATTGTACCAGCCTCATAAAAAGTAAGTATGAAGCTCTCGCCGGATTGTGTACGCACTAGAAGTACAAGTTTATAGTAGAGCTTCAAGTTGTGGATGTGAATTGTACCTATCTGGAAAGGGAGGTTATGAAAGAGACAGAAGATACGATGCGAGATTAAAAGATAACTAAGGTAAAGGTTAAGAAGGTACGAGATGCTCAAGTGTAGAAGGTTGTGAATAGTCCATACTTCATATAGAGGGCTAGAAGAGTCATGATTCAGTATCCACAAACGGTAGTGGTGTCGTCAGTGACATATCTTCCAGCCTATGGTTTCCAAGTACCGAGAGTCTAGTTAAGAGAGTAAAGAAGAGTTAGATATGATTTGATGTCTCGCTTGAAGTTCCAGAATAACATAAGTAAATATATGGTGCTAGCTAGTTAAAGGAAGGTTGCGAGTAGTATAAATAGATATGTGTAGGTTGTATGCTAATGTATGGTAGAGCAAAACGATTTTAGGTATACATGAGTAAAGATAAGAAAAGGTGAATGAGAAGGTGACGAGAATAGGTAAAGCATTAGGATGCCCATCAAAACAAGAGAGTTGATGATTCCCGTAAGTTATAGAGAGCCCTGTATAACCTGAATAAACTAGGAGGAGTTTAAGATTAGGAGCTTTTGGAAAAGAGGGAATGCATAGTAGAATAAGGGTGTAACCGTGATAAATGATAAGTGGATGACATTTAGGCCTTCGATTGAGTAATGATTTAGAGAAAAAGGGATTTAGAATTCCGCGAGATTAGAATACCCACATAAGATGAATTGGGATGCTATAAAATACTGTTGTTGAAGTATGATATCTTCCCTATGTCGATTAGGAAAATAACGTCAAATTTTCCTCGATGCGACGTGAGACCTAATGACAATGTATTACATAAAAGGTTTCAAGTTATCAGTGGTAGATTATAGATCAACATTAAGGTGAATCATCAATGGATGGACAAAAGTTTTAAAGTATGAGATATAATTAGGCTGTCATTCTTAAGATGAACAGTGTTGAGGAAACATTAAAGGACTTAGATTTATACATAAAGGATAAGCAACAAGAGTGTAACCTAGAGTTGGGTAGCAAATCTCGGTAATAACAAATTGAAGTAAGTGTTATAGTATAGTATGGTCTACCTAGATGTAGTAAATTCATAAGGATAGATAAATGAGGCTATAGAAATAGTCGTAAGTTCGACAAAGTATGAAGTGAAGGACATTAGTACACCTATAGATGCCTAGAGGGACAAGTTGGCATAGTTCTGTATATGTTTACAAAGTGAGGCTTGGAGATTTGATAATAGCTGGAGGAAAATGGAGAGAAGAGTCCCATAGGCGCACATATAGGGATGGAGTCGAACAGGCTACACGATAGAGGTAGAAACAGTAATAAGATTGGAAGAATTCCGACCACAGATTGTGGTGCGAGAAAGAGACCTAAAGGGGGGAATGCCCTGGGCTTTGGATTCATTCACATAATAGTTATCTAAATGTAAAGGATGGTACTAAATTATTTGTAAGAGCTATAAGTTATGAGACTGATAAGCGCATCAGTCAACATTCGAGGACGAATGTTCCAAGGGGGGAGTGAAGTTACACCCCATGTTTTCGTATGTAAGAGTAAGTTATAAGTCAATTGATGTAAGCTCAGAAATGAGATCATCTTTGAAAGTACATAAAGTAATTTAATCATTATACCAAGGGGTTAAAAATATTTAACATCATGAACAACAAGTACAAAGAGGGTTTCAATGTTCAGAAGCTAAGGAATTGAAGAAAATAAGTTTCGTTGAAAGTCGACAAGTTGGGAATGTTATAACATGTACTTTTGGGGTGAGACTAGGGTGATCAAAATTACAATGAGGTTATTATAAGAGTTATTTTTGTCTTACGGTAGTCGTGTGTTATGTTTTGAAGTCAAGCGAGTTGTGGAACAAAAGTTGGCAAAGATCATCACAAGTTACATTCATAAGTTTTATTGAAATAGGTCAAATATAACTGTGACTTCTCCCAATATACTTCGAGTTACGGGGTGTTCCACCCTTCAAATTGAAGATCTATAAGTCTATTTTCTAACGCATTAAATTATTTGTCAATACAATATCGGAGTACGGAGATATATGCATTTTTGCGAGACTGCAGAAGCTGCTAGGTGACAAGTAGGCACGCCTACTTGCTTAAATGAGAGTCCAAAAATGGGCTAGTTCGGTTCGTCCAAATAGACCTTTAAAAGGCCTATTTCATTCATATAACACACTGATAAGAGGTCACAATAACAAGAACTAAACCCCTGCAAACATCCTCCCAAAAATTGCACACAAACCCTAATTGAATTTCTCTCGTTTTCAAATTCTAGTTGGAGGAAAACCTTGAATTTGAAGAACCAAGATAAGAGCTGAGTTATTCAACAAATAATGTAAGTTTACTGATCTCTTTCATCCTTTTTTTCTGCTGGAGATGTATGTAAAGTCGTTCTATAATTGTAAGAACTCACGGGACGGTGATAGGAAGCCGTGAGTTTGAGTTATTCATTTGTAGCGGACTGTTTTGTGGACTATTTTTTGTTGCTGTTGGATTGCGTGTTTTACTACTGTTTTATGTAGTTTTGGTGGAGGAAGGGTGTGGAATAAAACCATATAAATTTAGGGTTTTGGGCTGGTCGTTCGTCGTAACAATTTCAGGTTGTTTGACACTACTACAGTTTTCGTTCTGTGTATGAAGAGACTGAGATGTGTTTGGCTATTTTCTTGTATTTTGTGGGGTATATAAGGTTGGAAATAATGTATATATGTTGATATTGTTTTGTTCTTACATTTTTGGTGTTATCTTGAATTTGGAGGAAGCAAGGATTATCGGGGAGATGCTGCCTGGTTTAATACAAAATAAGTTTGTTGTTCATTGTGCGATAATTGTACCTTTCGTAACTTAATGATAGTATTATTATAGTTGTTGTACATTAAGGTGTGAAGAGGAGAGTTCAACTTGGTGATTGGAAAGATTGTGATAAGGTATGTTAAGGCTAAACCTTTCTTTCATTTTGGCATGATCCAGTAACTACATGTTTTTTATAACAAGACATAAAGAGAAGTTCATATTCTTGAATTTATGTACATTGTCCTAGTCTCCTAAGTTACAGAATTCCCCCTTATCGGGACTTCATATTCATTTTAGTTTTGTCTTCATTCAGCCATGAGAGCAGAGTGTGTGTTTGTGTGTGTGTGTGTGTAGATATACAGTATTTTCACCATCATCGAGTTATAATCTATGGGCAGGCCCCTATTGGGAACCTCAGATCAGATGGTAAGTTATATACCGAGCCTACTGTGGCCGAGCGCCTATAAGGGAGCCCAGAATGGTCGAGATGCAGAGCCTAGTATGGCCGAGCTCTTATGAGTGAGACTACTACGGCAGAGCAGTTACACATACCGAGCCTTATAGGGCCGGACAACTATTTTACTTACTTTATTGAGAGAGATGAGTCAGTATCACTAGGTAAGCATATTTTCAAATTATATTTGACTTCCTAGTACTTTCAGTTATTATATTATCAGTTCAGTTTCAGATTATAGTTATCATGTTGCTTTACATACTCGGTACATTATTTCGTAGTGACGTCCCTTTAGTTGATGACGCTGCATTTCATGCTTGCAGGTCTTGATAGACAGCTAGATAGACCTTCGCAGTAGACAAAGTCAAACATCAGCTTGGTTGGTAAGCTCCACTTCCTCGGAGTTACCAGGTCTATACCTTGGAGTACATTTTATATATACAAGTTTGATGGGTAGGTCGAGGCCCTATCCTGACCATGATACAATTCACTTATTCCTAGAGGCTTGTAGACGAGTCATGTACATTTTTTATATCAGTATTATAGATTTACCAGCCCTATGTAGATGTTTAGTTTGGTATCGCTAGTTGTAGACGTTATTTTCAGATGATTCAGAATATGGCCTCATCGGCCTAAGTTAACGGTTACACCTCTAGAGTTCACAGTTACAGAGTGGTATGCGCAGGCCGAGTATGACATTGGGTGCCGGTCACGCCGCTTCAGGTTTGGGGCGTGACATGTGCAACCACACAAGCAAGAACTCCATTATGCTTAGAGTTTCCCAAAAGCCTCTCATGTGCTGGAACAAATACCAAACTCCAAATCATGAACCATATAGTTCTCCTCACGGGCTTCAACTGTCGTAACATGTAGGAAACCACCCTTCTACTCTGCACTAACACCATACCGAAACCAACATATGAAGTATCACAATAAGTTGTGTAAGGCTCCAAACCCGTGGGTAACACCAATACGAGGGCGTCTATAGATGGAAACCCCTCTACAAAGTGATGATAGTATCCAACCCTCAACACGGGAAAAACATCTCACACCATGGGTGAAACATTACCACAAATCGTCGGATCTCAATTGATATCGAGTGCTCAACATCACACACGAGCAAGTAAGAGGTAACTAAAGATATATCCTTCAAGCCAAGATAAAGTTGCATGATAAGGAATCAAGAAAAAGAAATTTCTTAACATCTGGTAGCCTATCGGAGATAAGTACAGATGTCTCCGTACGGATCCACATGACACTACTAGACCTACTCGTAACTTGTGAGGTCCATAGAACCTATAGCTCTGATACCAACTTGTCACGACCCAAAATCTCATCTCAAGTCGTGATGGCGCCTAGCCGTACTTTCTAAGCAAGAAAACTCACAATCAATATAATATAGTCAATATTCCTTTGATTAACAAAGTCATATAATAAATAAAGACAGGAATAATCTCAAAACAAGGTAATTATCTAATACAATCATAACATGACAAACACGAATAAAACAATACAATCCCCAAGAACTAGGTAGCACAAGTATACGTGAAACTACTGAATAAGTATGAATCTGAATACATAATCGAAACTGTATGAGAGAAAGAAAATAGATAGTAGATAAATAAAGACAGGGACGTGCGCACTGCGAAGCGAATCCATGGGTTGCAGCTCACCCTAAGTCTCTGAGTAGGCACTTAGGCTCAACAAGAGAGTCTCCGCAAGAAACAACCTTAGGATCTGCATAAAAAATATGTAGAAGCATAGTATGAATACACCACAATCAGTACCTAGTAAGTATCAAGTCTAAACTAGAAAAAGTAGTGGCGAGGCTATAGGCATCATGATACTTACAACACAAATATACAAAACAAAGCCTAGAGCCAAAATAGCAAATAATCTTATGAATAACAAGTTTCAAAAGATATCAACAGTCGCGAGATATAAAGCATGTTTTTCCAATTCAAAGATAATCATAACACTGCTCAGATATAGATAACATGCAACAGTTAGCATTTAAGTAAATGCTTCTAAATAAGTCAAGGATGTCTATGCATGCTCAAGGCCCTACCTCTTACCTTAATCAGTTCAAGATCTATGTACCCCGATATAAAATCCATGTATCACTGAAATCCAATACAATATCCATGTATTGACCCGATAGATAATCAATATATATACCATGCTCACAGGGCCCAAAGTAACATAGGTAATCACCTGACTCTGGAGGACGATACCAAATCCATAGGCAAAAAGGAGATTGATATCCAATTTATAATCAAATATCAGCTCATCATGTCATGTGCTATAACTATATTTCAATCGCACGACCTTTCCTTTTGTGCTACGATCTCAGTCCAAATCAAGTATCCAAATATAATACATATGCATGTAATGAAGAATTAATAGATAAAAGATGCACACAGACTTAATAATAGTCATATGGATACGTGCTCATGAAATTTCTATATGACTACGGATGATTCAAGCAATTCAATATATCAAGAATAAGCTCCCCTGCCTTCATAAATGATCATAAACCTAGGCAAAATCTCTAACATGAATAGAAGAGTTAACATAGACACATAAGCTAAACAAATCATGAATTAAAATGAGCACATAATCAAAACAAGGCATAAAGTATCTCAATTCTAACCCGGACATAGTATAAACTTAATGCGTGCCTATACGCTCGCTACCTTGCATATACACCACCCTTAATTTCTTATATACATAGCAATCAAGTCAAATTCTAGCGGATTCCCTCTTAACAAGGTTAGCCAAGAGACCTACCTCTTCCCGGTCTAGCTTCGACTTTAAATTGCGTTAAAACCTCGCTCTAGCCCTCCAATTACGTAAATCTAAGCTAAACATAATTAAAGAAATTCAAACAATACTATAGGAAGTGATCCTAACCCATAATTCTTCAATCTCTGATGAATCCCCAAAAGGTCAAGAAAAATAACGTGGGCAAGCGTGCCCGAAATTCAAAACCAATACTAAAATCCAATGACCTTGTAAGGCCCCGTAAAATGTTTCCTAAAACTTGGGGTTTAGCGGTACCGAGGTAGGAACTTTTTGGGTTGAACAATGTGCTGGGGAGTTGAAAGAAAATATTTGGCAGAAAAGGGCATTTCTGCGGCCCATTATGCAGCCGCAAAATGGTCTCAGTGAGGCAGTCATTTGGGCCATTTTTGGATGTCATTTTTCGGCCCATTATGCGACCACAAAATGATTTCCCAACCGCATATTGATCGCAGAACCAGCTTATAAATTTTACGGAAGGAGGTTCTACGATGCATTATGCGACCGCAGAATAGGTCTGCAGACCGCATAACGGATGCAGAGTGGGGTAGACCGGCCCAATTCCGGAGGGCCATTTCGCGGCCCATTTTGCGGACCGTCCCGTTTCGGAGCTTCATTTTTGGGTTTTTATAACCTGACCCTACTTCGTTAAATAAACGCAACGAACCATTTTTTTAGCTAAAACCTGATATTTTAAGAGTGAGAGAGTGCCTTAGAGTGGGAGAGTGATCTTCATCAAATTATCCTTCGATTCCTACTCAAATCTTTGAAGATTAACAAGGAAAACTCACTAGGTATTTATCCTAGAGGTAAGATTCTAACACTAGCCCTTAATTTCAAATTTTAATTAAAAATGGGTAATTAGAAATACAATTCTTGGGTATGGGAGTTGTTTATTTTGCATGCATGTGTTATCGAAGGGTGTAGGAAGATTGTGACCTAAAAATGGTAAAGAATGGGTTGTGGGATGATGGAATCCTCCATAAAAGGACCTTGAAAACTTAATGCACACCTAGTGTTTGATAAAATGCTCAAATGAGCTAGAACCATGATCATCTTCCTAATTTTGGTTCAACTTGCTATATTTCTAAAATAGATTGAAGTTGCTAAAAATTTCAAAACACTTTAGAGTTTGAGGAAACTCAATTGATGTATTTTGGCTAAACTCCTTTCTTAGAATTGAATTCCACGGTGTTCATGTAAGTTATGTAAGACCTGAGTTGGTCATTATGAAATTTGCTATCCCCAATGAACTTGTTTTAAAAGTTATATGTTCAATGTGTGTTCCAAATGCTTTTATCATGCTATGGTATCATTTGAGAATGTGTTCAAAGTATGAGTTCCTCCTTGTATTATTACTTGTTCTATTGAGAGGGTGTTTAGTTATACATATTAGTACTATTCCACATGTACTAACGTCCCATTTTGTCGAGGGCGCTACATCTTCAATAGATTGCGGTGGTTCTACAGCAGGAGGCATTGATCAGTGATAGTAGTACACCCTCTTCCTAGCAGGCTTGGTGAGCCCTACTTTATTCTGGGGTCATGTATCTTTTGTTCTTTGTGTATGGTGTTTGAGGTATAGTCGGGGCCTTGTTGTGGGAACTATCATAGTACTTCTTTGTATCTATTAGAGGTCCGCAGACATAGCGTGGGTTGTATATGGGTTCTGAAAAGTCAAACAAGTTATGTTGTGTTTTGATCACTTGTTCCACTTCAAATCATGAAAACGCGTGTATTTTAAGACTTGTTAAAAAGAGTAACTAATGGTAATGAATTTGTATTGTCGATATGACCTCCCTATTTTTTTTAAAATGAAAAATGTATTCTCTTTTATCATGAGTGGGTTTGGGTAGAAAGTAATTAACATGCTTTCTTGATCGGGTTCACTGGGTTGATCACCGGTCACACTTCCCGAGTTCGGGGCGTGAGAGACACATAACCTACCCAGTCCAAATTCATAACTAGTTTCCAGATTCGGGTTCAAATTGACGGTCAAAATCCCAAAATACACTCTCTTAAGTGTAGGCAAAAATCAAAATTTCCTTTCAAAATACCATATTTTAGGTGTAAAAATTCGGTAGATTCTAAAATTGTAATCACAAATAAGTAGAAATCACTTACGCTCTTTCCTTTTATGAAAATTCCCATTAAAATCGTTCATCTCCAAGTCTAGGGCTCAAAATATGAAAGAATGGGTAAAAATTCTGAAATATAACACTTATGAATTCTGCCCAGAAGTATCCTTCGCGAATACGGCACAAGTCTCACATTCGCGAAGCACAAATTCTAGTGCCCCAAGAAATAGTCTAGTCGATCGCGTCTGAGCTCCTCGATAACGAAAGCTAACGAACCAACACATCGTGAATACGAGCTCCATCACGCATGTGCGAAAGCCAACGAGCCAACACACAGTGAACCCGAGCTCTATCACGCGAACGTGAAAGCCAACGAGCCACCCATCCTCCTGCGACTCTACACGAATGCAATAACTTATGCGCGAACGCGATGAACAAATTTTCCACGACAAAGCAAACACGAAGCCATAATGAAAACACGAACAACACATCTCTAGGTCCAAAACACACATCAAGAATATGACACCTGATGCGCGAACGCGAAGCACAAATACCTAGCTGGCCAAAATCCTTCTCCTGTATTGCGAGTAACTCCGCCATCGCTAAGCACTGTAGGACACCAGCAACACAACAACTCCAAACTTAGCCAAAATTGTCCAAAACCAACCCGTATCACATCCGAGCCCCTCGGGACCCCGTCCAATCATACCAAAACGTCCAAATACAATATGCAAACTTATACAAAGTCTCAAGACACCACAAATAGCATCAAAACCACGAATCGAAGATCAAAATCATTCTCTACATTTCAAACATTCCAACTTCATTGAACTCGTCTAGGTCACACTTAGACATTCGGGGTCACAACCAAGCTTCACACGCAATTTTTCATATACCAAATGAACCTAACCAAAGTATTGCAACATCAATCGGACACCAATAACATTAAAGTCAACTTCTAGTCAAATATATGAACTCTCTAATTCTTCAAATTGCCAACTTTCAACAAATAGAGCCAAAACCTTCTAGGAACATCCAAACTCATATTCGAACATACGCCCAAGTCAAAAATCACCATACGAACCTATTGAAACCATGAAATTTAGATTCTGAGGACATTTACTCAAAAGTCAAACCTTGGTCAACTATTCCAACTTAAAGCCTCCAAATTGAGAATGACTCTTCCAAATGAATCTCAAACATCGAAATCAACCATACACGCAAGCCATAATACATCATATGAAGCTATTAAAGGTCTTAAGCCGCTGAACAGGATGCTAAAGCTCAAAATGACCGATTTAGTCATTACAGAAGTACTCTGAACCATGCGAGTATTACTGCGGACTACAACGAGATTGGGCATATCGTCATATCGAATCACAACACGTTGTTTGTGACTTGGCGAGGCAAGAAGATCCCATCCCAACAAGATTCTCACCATCCTTTCCTTGAACCAATCAATAATGTTGCGAGGTTGCGCGAAGAGGATACAAAAAGAGAACAACAGAATGTTTATTAAGACGTGGACGATTCTACTTGCATAAGTTGGCAGAGGAACAAGTGACATCAACTAATAGGAATTTGACATTAGTATAAAGAAGAAGTATTGTAGCAAACAAAGATTTTCTATCAAGTTAAGATATTGAGAGCTTCTATCCTTTTTGTTTATTAAAATAAGAACTTTTATTGATAAACTACGTATTGTTATTACATATAGTTCTCACAGCCATCCCATTAGGATCGAAACTTTGTTGAACATGAAACAAGTTAAAGTTTGTAACGACATTAACATTGTCCATGCTAGCTAGGTTTTTACAAGCTTCTTCTGAAACAGACCTAAGATAACTTTTCCTTCTGCATCATCTTTCATTGCAGTCTCTACCACCGGAGGAGGTACATGTAAGATGACTGATTTATTCATGCTATGTAGCTTGAGACCATCCTTCGCCAAGAGATGTGCCACTCCATTTGCTTCCAGAAATTTATTCCTGAGTAATGGGTACCCCAATTGAGGTATTGACCACCTGCATGAATCAATAATGTGTTTGTAAATATGATGATCAGTGTGCATTGAATTTATTACCTTTGTGGAGTCGATTTCGACTTCAATTTGTTGGAGCTTGTATTGGATTGCTAGGTGTAAACCCTCGTCCAGTGCCATTAGTTCTCCTTGTGTGTTGATTGAGACCTTTGTATATCTTTGATATCCTAGTATCCATTGGCCTTGGCTACCTCTAATTATACCTCCCAGCCCACCCATTTTTTTTGTCTTTTATCATAGGCACTATCACAATTAAGCTTGTATGAACTTTTAGTAGGTGGGTTCCACGAGATTTTGATAGTGCGTGTATTAAGATTTGGGTGTATATTTCCCGTTAAATATTTGAATTCATCAGCCTTCATGAGGGTTAGAGATAGTGGGATATCCTTTGATTCGTTATTGATGTTGTTTGAGTTACGATTAATCCAGATATGCCAAATTGCAAAAGGAAATATTTCATCCTAATTCAAGGATGAGTAAAGTTTCTTAGGCTTCATGAGCCTAATTGAGTCCAACCAGTGTATCTCATTTGAGTTTATAGGTTCTGTGTCAAAATGTTCCCAGATCCTCTTGACTATGGGACAAGTCAAAAAGATGTGTTTGATGTTTTCTTTTCCTTTCCTGCATGTAGGGCATAGTTCATCTATGTTTATGCTTATGTGATGTAGATAGCATCTACTGGGTAATTTGTTATGATAACAAAGCCATAGAAGATAGGTGATTTTCTTTGGGATTTTTTCCCTCCAAATCCATGAAAAACTAGTATTGGTGTTTTCGTTGGGGTGTAAGGGACTTAAAGCTATTTTTTGGCTAAATAATTCATTGCTTGTTAGGAACCAATACTGGATATCTTGATTAGAAGGGGTTTTGGGGGTAAAGGTACTTTAAATTTCTTCTAATATGAAAGTGGGTAGGGTAAAGGACATATTACCTAGCTTCCAATCTTGATTATTGAGGACTTTACTTATTAAAAGGTTTTCCTCTTTCCATAGTAAGGGACAATGTATTTGAGTTCTAAGAGTAAGAGGTTAGGAACTCATTTATCATACCAAAGCTTTATTCGATCCCCCCTTCCTATATTCCATGTCATGCCCTTGTTGCAAAGCTCCCACCCATGCAAAATGTTTTTCCAAATGAATGAGCAATTTTTAGGGTTGTTTCTAGACGCATATTGATTAATTAAGACCTTTGCCCAGGGTGAAGTGGTGTTATTGTAAAGGCGCCAAGATAGATTTGCGAGCATAGCTTTTTATTTTTTTTGTGGCTTGATTTTACCAGTCCTAATCCACCCTTTTCCTTAGGGGTGGTGACTATGTCCCAATTAATGAAGTGAATTCATTTTTTTTCTCTTAGGTACTGCCCCATCAAAAATTTCTTTGAAGGCGATCAATATTGTTCAGAGTTTCTTTTGGTAAGTGGAAGTATTGCATAGAGTGGTTAGGGATGTTGTTTAAGGTGGATTGGATTAGGATTGCTCTACTTGCCAGATTAAGACAGTTTATTTTCCAATTAGCCAATTTAGCTCTTATATTATCTAATATGTATAAAAAGTCATTTGCTTTGGGGAATTTTTCTACAATAGGGAAACCCAAGTATTTCCCAAATATTTTCCCTATTGAGATATTTAAGATGCTTGTTGTTTCTTTTTGAATATGTAAGGGGCAATTGTTAGAGAAAATGATCTTAGATTTTTGATCATTGATTTTCTGCCCGGGTAGCTTACAAAAGATTGTTATGGTATTTAAGATAGTTTTACTAGTTTTTTTTATTGGTATTAGCCATTAGAGTAAGATTGTCAGCAATAAATATGTGCGATAATTTGAGACCTTTGGGGTTTAGAGAGATAGGGTCCCAATTTTCACAATCCACTTGGTAGTTAGTAAACCTAGAAAGCATTTCCACACATAGGACAAAGATGTAAGGGGATAAAGGATCTCCTTGTCGAATGCCTCTAGTGGGAGAGAACTAATTTGTGCTAGGTTACTCGTGGTGATGTAATTCATGATAAGTTTGGTGATTTTGGGGGGAATTTAAAGTAGGACGGTGTCCTATAAATAAATGACCACTCAATACAATCAAAAGCTTTTTCTAAGTCTAGTTTGATGATCTTTTTTGAATTGGAGCCTTTCATTTTCCTGAATTTATTAATAATTTCCTGAATAACATTACCATTATCTGAGGTCCTTCTATTATTTAGGAAACTTGATTGAAAAAGAATAATAATATTATTGAGGTCAGGTTTTATCCTATTGGCTATGATTTTGTTACGACTTTGTAAATGATGTTACATAACCCAATAGGTCGAAAGTTCTTTAGTTGGTTGGCATTGGAAACTTTAGGGATGAGACAAAGATAGGTGTTGTTCGAGATCTGAGGGATTTCTTGGTTTAAATTTTTTTTTTTAACGTAACTAATGATGGAGTCTCCTACAATGGGCCAAAATTTTTGGTAAAATTAAGGGTGAATCATATCTAGCCTAGGTTCTTTCATTCGTTTAAAAGAAAATATGGCATTTGAGATTTCCTGGCTTGATATAGGATTGTCTAGGTGACTAAGATCAATTTTATCGAAGCTCTTAGGAGACTGGAAAATATGCTCCCAATTCGTGTGTGTGTGTGTGTGGTAGTGAAAATGTCTTTATAGAAAAGAAGAGTGTGCTTAGCTATCTCCACTGAATCCTCAATCCAGTGTCCTTCCTCATTTTTAAAGTGAGAAATACGGTTATGCTTTCTTCTAATTAAGGTAGATATGTGAAAGAATTTTGTATTGGTCTCACCATTGTTTAGTCAATTAATTCTTGACCTAAGTTTCCAAAAATCCTCTTCTCTTTGGAGTATTTCATTATAGTGTTTTCTAAGTTGATTTTCCAAGTTTATGAGGAAATCACTACTGGGGAAGTTGTGAGAGTTTTGAATTCCTTTATTTCTTGCTAGAATTTCGTTTTTCTTTTGAAAAATGTTCCCAAAGACTTCCTTGTTTCATTGAGTTGTTTTTTCCTTTGAAAGAGAACATAGTCTCTTCAATGCTATTGTTATGCCAATAATTTTTAACCAAATCAGGAAATTGGGGGTGGGAGCACCACATGGATTCTAGTCGAAAAGGTCTAGTGGGTGGAGAAGTGAACTTAGGGTTCAATCGGATTAGTAGGGATTGTGGTCACTATAAGTTCTAGGCAGGTGATCTACTATTGCATTAGGGCATTGCTTAGTCCAGTGCTCATTCACAAAGCATCTATCTAGTCTTTCTATAATGAGGTCCTTTTTTATTTTTTCTAAAATTTGACCAAGTGTATTTAGAGGCTTTAGAACCTAGGTAATAAACATTACACTTTTGAACAAAATTCCATAACTTAGTGGTTCTTCTAAAGTTAACTGGCCTACCCCCCCTCCCCCCATTTCTCATCTGATGATAGGACATCGTTGAAGTCACCTGTGACTAATCCTGGAACGTTAATATTTTGGTACCTAGATGAAAGATTTTCCCATATTTTATTACGTTTAGAACTAGAGGTACCAGCATAGATCGAGCGAAATAGCCAATGTTTATGGTTTGGAAATATCTTTATCATTGCATGTAGCTCCTGATCTTCACGTATCACTTCCTCAACTGAAATCATATCATGCATCCACAAGATGGCTATCCTCCCTGATCTACCTTCAGCTGGAATCTCAACTAGTTCAGAAAAGTTGAATTCTTGTTGGATTGGTGCAGGCATGCGAGTCTCTAGTAGGGAAACTAAGCAGAGTCGATGGGTATCTATAATGTCCCTGAAATTCCTACGAAACATGCCATTATTATCCTGTAACGACCCGGCCGGTCGTTCCATGATATTTACCCAGTTTCCCCCATTTATGCATTTGTTATATAATACTAGCCTATTTTTTTTTTGTTGTGTTGGGTCAGTTTTTTTGGCTCCGGAGTGGTTATGGTGAGAATTGAGGCATTTAGTCTCTTAAAGTGGCCTAATAGTTGAAAAAGTCGACTGAGAGTTGACTTATTGGTGAACAACTTTGGAATGCAGATTTTATTACTCGTATAGCTTCGTTAGGTGATTTGGGAGTTAAGAGTGTGTACGAAGTGAAGTTTTGATGTCCGGTGTAGAATTAGGCTTGAATTGGTGAAAGTTAGTTTTTGGCGATTTCTGGTCGGCAGTGGAAAATAGGCTATCCGGATCGGAATTGAATTCCGGAAGTTGGAGAAGGTTCGTAATGTCATTTTGGATATGTCTGCAAAGTTTCAGATCAATCAGAGGTGTTTTGGTTGGTTTCGACGTAGTTGGCGAAATTTGGAAGTTTCAAAGTTCATAGGCTTGAATTTGATGTAATTTTGGTGTTTTCGTGTTGTTTTCTGTGTTTCGAAGGATCGACTAAGTTGGAATAATGCTATGGGGTGTGTTGGTATGTTTTGTTGGGGCCCCGAGGGGCTCAGGATTGATTTCAGATGGTTGGCGTGGTTTTGAACTTGGAAATTTGCAGCAATTAGATGCTGGTGCAAGCTTCTGGTGTTGGCCGCACCTACGGAAGAGTAGCCGCAGGTGCGAAAGGCCATGCGCAGGTGCGAAAGGAGGCTAGGCAGGGGAAATCCGCAGGTGCGAAGAGATGGCCGCACCTGCGGCTTCGCAGGTGCGAAAAATTGGTCCGTTAGTGGGATTTCACAGGTGCGGATCCGCAGGTGCGATTAAGTGCCCACAGGTGCGGAATGGCTGGGTAGAACATTATAAAAAGGGGCCTCCGTGACATTCATTTCATTCCACCATTTTTGCATGCGGGAGGAGCTCTTTTGAAGGCAAATTGAAGAGGGATTTTGCGGTTCTTTAGTGAAGGTAAGTTCTCGGGTTATTAATATTGCTTCTATGCTATTTTGATTCGCATTAGGCTTGTAAATTGGAGGATTAGAGTAGGTAAAGAATGGGAAGAATGGGTGGAGAATTTGAATTTTCTTTTGAGGATTTGAGTAAGCAATTATTGTCCGATTTTAGTGTTTTTTGTATGTGTAGAATCGTGGGAGGACGAGGTTTCTAGTGGTGTAAAATTTATCGAATTCTGAGATGTGGGCCTGGGGCTCGGGTTTGGCCGAATTTCGAGATTCTTGTACAATTTGATAGTTTTCGGTTGGGTTGTGTTCCTTTGGTATATATTAATGATATTAAACTGGTTTTGGCTAGATTCGGAGCAATCGGGAGCCAATTCGAGGGGCAAGAGCATAGCGGACTAGTGTTGTGGCCCGGTAGAGGTAAGTAATGGTTATAAATCTTGTCCTGAGGATATGGAACCCCAGACTACATATTTCTCACCGATTTTAGAATGGCGCACATGTCGGATAACGAGTATGTGGCGCGTACTGATTTTTGGATTGGACTAGGTCCTCTCCGCGGAAACTAATGAGTTGCATATTTTACTCAGAACCTTATGTTAAATTATGTTCTAAAATATGTTGAACTATTTGGGCTATAAGCTGTGTTTGGGGCCTCGTGCCGATCTGTTTAGACCCCTTGGGGGCTTTTACGGCTATTTTTCCTCACTATTTGTTGATGATTTCACTCAGCCAGCTTGTGCTTACTGTTTTTCGAAACTCAGCCTGATTTACACTACTTTGAGATTTAAAATGATGTTTTGGGTCGAGTACCCTGTTTTACTGATTCGCCCGAAGGGCCTTTTGAGAGGTTCTGCTGAGTGAGGCCGAAGGCCTGATTTTGACGATATGATACGCCACGAGGTGGCTTGATATTAGCGCTTGGGCTGAAAGAGCCCCTCCAGAGTCTGCACACACCCCCAGTGAGCGCACAGAGTGCCGACTGCCGAGTGACGAGTGATTGGGAGGCATGAGTGATTGTGAGGTGCTGAGTGACTGTGAGGTACTGAGTGACTGTGAGGTGTTGAGCGACTGATTATGAGTGACTGTGAGGCATGCCCGAGGGGCTGATTATGATATATGTTTTGCCCGAGGGGCTACTTATGATTTTACTACTTTCACTCTAAACTTATGAAATATGTTTTGCCCGAGGGGCCTCTATATGATTCATTTCATTTTCATACTAAATCATTCGGTTTGGAGTTGTTGAAAATAAACATTTTTCAAAGGACTTTTCTGAGGCTGATTTTAAGGCATGATGATTTCATGTATCTATGTTTGCGCTATTGAAAAGTAAGGTTGTGTATATTGTGATTTGATGACATTGATTTTATGTGTTTCCTTGCCGCTTAGACTTGATTTATTTGCATTATTACTGAGTTGGCATACTCACATTACTCCCTGCACCCCTGTGTGCAGATTCAGGTGCAGATACCGAGCATTAGCCATTTATTCCATGCAGAGACGGATTGCGGGATATAGAGGTAGTTGTTCAGTGTCCGCATCATCTTTGTTTTCCCTTCTTGTTGTATCTAGCTTTTATTCGAAGGTTTTGTATTATAATAGTATATCTTTGGCTTATTTTCCTTAGATGCTCATGACATGTTGGCTCCGGGTTTTTGGGTTGGTGGCACTGTATATTGGCCTACTTTATTTACTAAACTCTGTATATTTTATGAAATGCTTGGAATTTGATTGGGATTTTGAAAGAAATTGTGAACATGTGGTTATTTGCTAGCCTGGTTACACGATAGGCTCCATCACGGCCGGTTAAGAATTTGGGGTCGTGAAATTTCCCCCCTCACGTTCCAGATTATAAAATTAATTGGGCGACTCATGAGAAAAGGTGGTGTTGGATGTTGTCCCTGTTTCTCCTCCAGTCTCAGTGGACCTCTCTCAGAGTTGGGTTGAGAACTACTTCATACTTCCCTGATGCTGGATTTAGGGGGGTCTTATGTCCATTGAGTACTTGAACAATGTTGTTGGGAAGCTGATGATAGACTTCTTGTCTTGCCTCTCCTTGTATATTAGTATTGTTATTTCTCTTAGGCTTTTGAACTCTATTCGAGACTCCCTTAGGGGTCTTACTATTGCTTCCACCTCCCCTTGTAGGTTGTTTCCTAAAAGTTTTGTACGTTGAGAGGTTGATGGACTTCCATTGGGGCTGGAATTTCTTGGTTCTGGGGATTCACTGGATTGTTCATTTGTGGAATTTGGTTTGGTGGTTGCCATGAAGGCAATATTGGGTTCCCAGGGTTTTGAGGTGGGAAGAAGAGGATATTGTGTATGGCTTGTAGCCCGTGTGTTGGGATGAAGTGAGGAGGTAGACCCCAATGAGCTTGCATGGTTTGGATTAGGGCTGGTGAGGCATTTGGGGTGAGAGGATTTAGGATGTTGGTCAGCCAGCTTTGGTTCACATAGTTGTTCATGGCTAGGTGCATACCTTTCATTATCTACTGGGCTAGAAAGTTTGCATTCTGGAGAACAATGATCACCTCCTGACCCTCTATCTCCAAGTTGAAGGATGTTACTTGTCCCATTAAACCCCTCTCCAACCATGGGTGTGGTTGATGATTCATGGGTAAGGGGGTTGTGGAGTAGATTAGAAGGTTGTTCGGTGGTAGATTGGGCGGTAAGTGTTGCTCCCAGACACACACGCAAGTATACCTGGTTGTACAAGTAATATAATGATAAATCGAGTGTTGATCCCACAGAGACTTGTGTAAACTACTTACTAAATCACTATACTTGTTATTCAATCAAGCCAAAATAAAATCCAGAAATATAACTATATTATACTACGATTCTAAGAAATAACTAATTATCAAGTAACGACTTGATTGTTGTGTATTCAATAGAGACAAATATTCCATTGTGATCGATTCACCATTCGTATTGTGTTCTAATTAACTCTCCCTTTCATATAATTCACTCATGGTTGCTAATTAATCGATAATTGCTCTCGAAGCACTACTCGCCTATTCTCAATATATTAACACCTATATTCCTATGAAATTAATCTATTAGAACGCACTAAGATTACGATATTTAATTAAGAACGGTGACTAGGTATATGCCTATCCTAACCACAAATCCGCTCCCCTGAAGGGTTAAGATCGCGCTCTCTTCAATTCTTCTCTAATCTATACACGTCTTTCCCAAGCATAACATAGCTAGTACATAGAACCTAACAGTTGACCAGACAATTAAGCAATTAAACACATAATTGAAGAAACAACCATATATTGAGTGAATTAAAATCAAGGTTAAACTAATGTCGAACAACAATATCCATGGCTAAATCACAACCCCAGAACAATGGTTGTTTAGCTGTCACGCCCCGAAATCCCACCATCGGGCCGTGACGGCGTCTAACGTTGAACCCGCTAGACAAGACAACGTGAATAAATAAACTAGCATATAAACATCAATTTAATAGGATAAACTAAACGGTTCACAATTTAACAGCGGAAATAATATGGTTTCAAGCTAAATAAGGACAACATAATACAACAATGCGTAAACTTTTTCCCAAAACCTTGAGTCACAAACTGTCTATAAGAGAGCTAAATACAAGTCTGGAAAGAAATACATGTCTGCCTCTGAAGCTAGAGGGAAAAAAATAAGACAGAACCGAAGAAAAAAGGGATGGAAGATACGCCAAGGCCCACGAACGTCAGCGGGTATACCTTGAAGCCTCTATGATAAGCTGGAAGACACTCTCACTAATGATGTCCTCGGGGTCCGGCTGCGTAATCTGCACAACATAAAGAAGTGCAAGTGTAGCATCAGTACAACCGACCCCATGTACTGAGTAAGTGCCGAGCCTAACCTCTGTGAAGTAGTGACGAGGCTAAGACACGGCAACAAAGTGTACCTGTGCAGTTCAATAATATAGCAGAAACTAAACAAGAATACAATTACAAGGAAAATATGCTGGGGGTAAGAGATAGCAAATACTGAAATGACATAAACGAAGCAACAGTCTGAAATATCTAAAAATAATAACGGGAAATGACAACACAGATTAAACAGTAAAAGATTCGGCACGGCATGTCCCATCGTGCATAATAACAATGTAAAATACGGCACGGTATGTCCCCTCGTGCATAATCAATATAAACACGGCACGGAATGTCCCCTCGTGCATAATCAATGTAAAACATGGCATGGAATGCCCCCTCGTGCATAAAATCAATATAAACATGGGACGGAATGTCCCCTCGTGCATAATAACAATATAACCATGGCACAGAATGTTCCCTCGTGCATAATAACAATACAAATATGGCACGAAATGTTCCCTCGTGCATAATAACAATATAAACATGGCATAGAATGTTCCCTCGTGCATAATAACAATATAAACATGGAATGTCCCATCGTGCATAATAAATATAAACATGGCACGGCATCACCCTTCGTGCGTTAACACTCTTCCTCACCCAAACAGCAATCACAAACAAGGGCAAGGAAATAAATAGAGTAAAAATAGAAATCCCGGCAAGGGAACATCAATTAAATAATTAAATCCCGGCAAGGGAACATCAATTAAACAATTAAATCTCGGCAAGGGAACAATAAAAATAATCTCAACATCCCGATAAGGGAGACAATATCAAAGCAACAATGACCCAGCAAGGGTATATTTTTTTAGCTCTTTCTCTTTCTTTCACTTAATTTCATAATTTACTCTATTACTTGAGCCAATGCTCTAAAGGATACAATTATCTCATATGCCTTCATCATTCGTATTACAATCTGAGCCAATGCTCCAAAAGGATACAATTATCTCATATGCCTTCATCATTCGTATTACAATCTGAGCCAATTCTCCAAAGGATACAAGTATCTCATATACCTTCATCATTCGTATTACAATCTGAGCCAATGCTCCAAAGGATACAACTATCTCATATATCTTCATCATTCGTATCACAATCTGAGCCAATGCTCCAACAGAGTTTAAAGATTACAATTCCCTTCACGTACTCTTAATAACATATAGAAATCATCAATTAAGCATGGAAATTACCACAAAATCAGAATATTCACAATATAAGGACTCACGGTCATGCTAGACACCAATGTCTAGATACTCGTCCCCATGCGTATATATCGTATTTGACAATTAGCAAGTAGCAAATTATACTCAACTCATATTCCCTCAAGCTAAGGTTAGACCAAACACTTACCTCGTGTCCAAAGTATAGCAATCAACCCTCTAACAACGCCTTTCCTTTAGAATTCAACTCCGGAATGGTATTATCTAGGCATAATCAACTCAAGTATATCAATAAGGACTCAATAATTCAATAACATATCCTATTTACCCATCTCCATGCATCCTTTCAAAATAACAAAATTCGACCCCGGTCCTACTTGGTCCAAACACAAGGCTCGGACCAAAACCATTCCACCCATTAACCCACGAGCCCGAATATATAATTTTTTTTCAAATTTGACCCCAAAACGAGGTCTTAATCAAGAAAATTCAAAAGGGCCTAACTCTACC